>PISX010005862.1:0-103099 GCA_004024625.1 Mellivora capensis | reverse complement strand
GGAAGTTCACTGTGCTCCCTCAGATGTCACTGAAGTTATTGGCAATGGGAATGGAGTGGACTGCATGGCCTCAAGCATTTTCTACTTGCTATATAAGTACTATGCGTACACATGAATAATGTAAAATATAAAGTTGCCCTTGTTTTTAACTTGCTGCATCATTTTATACTCAATAGGAACTATGCTAGCAATTTTTTTCTTGAATATCTTGCTCTTAAATTGCACACACACATGTAATTTTATTCTCCCTATTCTTATCTTGATCTTTATATCCATTCATAATCTAGGTCAACATATAATAGGAGAGTATGTGATGCAAGAGAAAGGAACAAAGGCATAGACAGCTGGTGATGGAGGTAAAACCCTCAAGGCACCTGCCTTACAGTTACCCCTACCTTTTATAATAATAGTTTGAAGAACCTCTAGTGTTTTTTTTTTTTAAGTTTTCATTTATTTGACAGACAAAGACCACAAGTAGGCAGAGAGGCAGGCAGAGAGAGGAGGAAGCAGGCTCAACACTGAGCAGAGAGCCCGATGCGGGGTTCAATCCCAGGACCCTGGGACCATGACCTGAGCCGAAGGCAGAGGCTTTAACCCACTGAGCCACCCAGATGCCCCTGAAGAACCTCTAGTTTTAATTAAAATCTCTAGTGTGAAGTTTTATGTTACACTTTCTATGTTAGCACTTTGGAGAGTATCAGAAGAGTGGACTGATAATTACAGCACAATGAGAATTTGTCAAATGGGTCCATTCAGAAGTTTTTCCAACTTGGCCCTAGTCTCCACACAGATCAGACGTGGATGACGTATTGAGGAGTACAAGTGTGCCCCCCTAACTTCTCAATGCCCCCTAAAACCAGGCCCTTCTAGAAACGGCATACCTTTATCATTCTATGCCAATCTGACACTGGAAAACTCTGGCACTAAGAAGACTATTAATTTAAAATGAGTTCGTTAAGTGTAAAACACCCTCAGAAATATGGAAACCTTATTATTTCTGCTAAGTAAAATAAACTTTAAGTCATGTATTTAGAACATATATTTGTTTTAAATATTTAAACAATACATACAACATACATTTGTTTTAAAAAATAATGGAATGTTTCCTAATATGTGCTATTGTTTAAACTTTGAATCAGAGGCATTGCCAAATAATTTTAAAGGGTGGCTGGAAAATAATTAAATGCATCACCAAATCTTGTTCATGTTGCCTCTATAATATCTTGTGAATCTGTGTACTTCTTCCCATCCTACCTCCACCATCCTAGTCCTGGTTACCCATAGTGCTCTCTTGGAATTCAGCATTAGCCCCTAGCTGGTGTCTCTGTGTCCTCTTTGGGACCCACATGTCATTGCATTCAAGGTGATCTTTAGAAGGTCATATCTGATCAAAATTCCTACCATTTTCCCTTCATATTCCCCTTTTGCTGCTCTTCCTTCTTCTTTCCTTTAAGAACGTGTGCTTGGAATCTGCTCTTCTTCATCTCAAATGTTGCTTAAACATAACATCATTCCATAAACAAAGATTTGCCTGAGTACTATATGAAAATTTAGACTAATGCCTGTTAGGATTCTTTTCAGTTCAAGATTGCCATGAAAACAAAAAGACATATTAAATAGGCCTTAAGGGGCGCCTGAGGTGGCTCAGTGGATTAAAGCCTCTGCCTTCTGCTTGGGTCCTGGTCTCAGGGTCCTGGGATCGAGCCCCGCATCGGGCTCTCTGCTCAGCGGGGAGCCTGCTTCCTCCTCTCTCTACCTGACTCTCTGCCTACTTGTGATCTCTGTCTGTCAGATAAATAAATAAAATCTTAAAAAATAAATAAATAAAATAGGCCTTAGGGAAAAGTCCCTGTTGTATACTATATTTTTTAAATGCTAAGAAGTACATTTTTCACATTCTTAAAATCTCTGTAATCAAGATGTGTATTGCAATTAATGGTGGGTCACCACTTAATCAGCAAAATGTTTTCTTTCTTAAATTTCCTAAAGTAATTATTCATCTCACAATCAATGGTGTCCTAAGAAAAATACAATACCTATTCCTTGAGGTCCTGATGAGTTTTATTGTGCTATCATAAACTTCTTATTCAACTAACATCAGTTTTTTTGCATACATAATTGGATCAACAACTATTTATTATTATCTACCATGCATAAGATACCATTACTGGTTAGATACTATAGAGGATAAAAGTCATTTATTCATTTATTCAGCGAGTATATAAATATTTACTATATATCAAATTTTCTTGTATACATAGTGGTGCATGGTGATTTAGATAGGTAAGATCTCTATCTTCATGGAGCTTATATTCTGGTGTGACAGAGAGTAAAGAGTAAACAGCACATACAAAAATAGTAATGACAGATTGTAAATATTGTTATGAAGGAATTCTGTATTACTTTTCAGAAAAAAAAAAGTTTCATGGATCAATTAATTTTCTCTCTTTCCTGTCCCTGACCACATTTTCTCAGTGGCCCAGAGGTATTTCTGGATAAATTTTTGAAGGCAACATTCCCAGATATAGTCCAATAAATCTGAAGCTTAAAAATGCTTCTGAAAAACAAATCTACTTCTTCCTGTTGCTACATTTTCTTCTTCAGAAAATATGTTTAATTCTGGATATTTTGCCTTCATGCTTCTAACACTTTCATAAGCTAAGCATGAGTATCAAACAATAAGTCAATAATTTTTAACTTTCTGTTTTTATTGCTCTAGGTTGTGATTTAGAAATCAGAACATATTCAGATTATATAATACCTCTGCATTGAATGTAAAGGTGATACATGTCCTACCTACAGAGAACTTTTTGTGTTACTTCATCAGAGACGCTGTAAACATCTGGTCTTTGACTATGTCCTAAACTGTTACCTGCAATTTTTTGGTATTGTGGTAAGATAAACATAACACAAGATACATCAGTTTAACCATTTTTTTGAAAGATTTTATTTATTTAGTTGACAGACAGAGATCACAAGTAGGCAGAGAGGCAGGCAGAGAGAGAGGAAGAGAAGCAGGCTTCCCGCTAAGCAGAGAGCCCGATGTGGGGCTCGATCCCAGGACCCTGGGATCATGACCTGAGCCGAAGACAGAGGCTTTAGCCCACTGAGCCACCCAGGCACCCCAGTTTAACCATTTTTAAGTGCAACCATCACCATTGTCTATCTCCAGAACTTTTACATCATTCTAAACGGAAACACCCCCCATTGAGAAATAACTCCACATTCCTTCCCTTGCCTTCCACCCCCTGGCAATCACCGTTATCCTTTCTTCTCTATAAATGTGACTACTTTAGGTAGCTCATACAAGTGGAATCAGAAGTACTTATCCTTTTGTGACTGGCTTCTTACACTTAGCATAATGTCCTTAAGGTTCATCCATATTGTTGCCTGTGTTAAAATGTGCTTCCCTTCAATGACTGAATAATATTCCACTGTACCATATTTTTGTTTATCTGATCATCTATTGATGGGACTTGGGTTACTTTCAAATTTGGGGGATTGTGAATAATGCTGTTATGAATGTGGTTATGCAAATATCTCCTTGAGAGCCTTCTTTCAAGTCTTTTGATTATGTAACCAAAAATGGAAGTGTTGGGTCATATGATAATTTTGTTTTTAATTTTTTGAGGAACCATCATACTGTTTGCCATAGCAGATACACCATTTTACATTCCCATTCCTACCAATAGTGCACAAGGGTTCCAGTTTTTCCATGTCCTCAACCACACTTCGTATTTTACGTTTGTTGTCTTAAATAATGGCCATCCTAGTGGCTGTAAAGTGGTATCTGATTGTAGTTGATTTGATTTTCCCTAAAGATTAGTGATGTAGAAAATCTTTCCATGTGCTTATTGGCCATTTGTATGTATTTGGAAAAATGTCTATTTGAGTCCTTTCCCCATTTGCAATCTTGTTTGTTTTTTTTTTTTTTTTTGCTGTTAAATTATATCCATTCTTTGTATATTCTCAGTATTAGCTCCTTATTAGTTAGAGATGTGATTTGTAAATATTTTCTCCCATTCTGTGGGTTGCCTTTTCTCCATGTTTGTAGTATTCTTTGATGCACAGAAGTTTTTATTTTTGATGACATCCATTTATCTACTTTCCCTTTTGGTGCCCATGCTTTTGGTATTATATCCAAGAATTCACTCCTAAATCCAATGGCATGTGGCTTTCCCTTATGTCTTTTTCTCCAAGGGTTTTAGAGTTATAGATCCTACACTTAGGGGGTGCCTGGGTGGCTCAGTGGGTTTAAGGCTCTGCCTTGGGCTCAGGTCATGATCCCAGGGTCCTGGGATAGAGCCCCACATCAGGCTCTCTGCTCAGCAGGGAGCCTGCTTCCCTCTCTCTCTCTCTCTCTCCCTCTGCCTACTTGTGACCTCTGTCTGTCAAATAAATAAAATCTTTAAAAGAAAATCCTACACTTAGGTCTTTAAACCATTTTGAGTTAATTTTTTCACATGTTATAAAGTGGGAGACCAACTTTGTTCTATTACATATGGATATCAATTTCTATTACATATGGATAACAAACATTTGTTAAGAAGATTGTCTTTTCTGCATTGAATAGTCTTGGCATCCATGTTGAAAATCATTTGATTTTCAGTATATGTGAGGATTTATTTCTGAGCTCTCCAATCTGTTTCATTGGTCATCACATCTGTCTTTATGCCAGTACTACACTGTTTTGATTACTATAGCTTTGTAATAAATTTTGAAATTAAGAAGGATGGGACATCCAACTTTGTTCTTTTTCAAGATTGTTTGTTCTCTTCAGAGTCCTTTGAGATTTCATATAAATTTTAGGATAGATTTTTCTATTTCTGCAAAAAGCATTACTGTGAATTTGATAGAGATTGCATTGTATTTGGAGATCACTTTGGGTATTATTAACATCTTAAAAATAGTAAATTTTCCAATTCATGAACTCAGGATGTTCTTCCATTTCTTTTTGTTTTAACTTATTTCAGCAATGTTTCACATTTTTCAGGGTATAAGATTTCTGCCTCCTTGGTTAAGTTTATTCCTAAGTTGTTTTTTTTTAATGATCGTAAATGGAATTATTTTTTTACTTTTCTTTTTGGATTATTCATTGTCAGTATATAGAGATGCAACAAATTTGCCTTAAGTTTTTTAAGAAATTCTTTTCAATAGTTTAGTTCACTCTCTCACCCCCTTTTTTCCAGGCCTTCTAGTCTGCTATGCCATAGGGAGACCATATAGTTGAAAACACCTTTACAATGGAAGTAGCTTCTAATGTAATCATGTCATATTTTACAGACTGCTTTCTTTTATCAACCCCCATTTCATGTCATGTTTTACCTTTATGTTAGCGGAAGAAATGAAGACAAAGGCATAAAAATGCACCTCTGGGCCTTTGTGACTTCACCATTGGACTACATACAAATGGTTATATAGCTATACTTCTTATATGAGTTTGGCCTCCACTAAATCATTTCATTCCCTGTCCCACAGTCTTTGTCTATCTGTAGCATTCTTGTTCCTTTGGTGAAGGGCAGGCATCAAGGTGATTGTAGATTTTCACTTAACTAGAAACTTTAACATTACGTGACATTTTTCATTTACACCTGTCGTTGGAAACTATAAACCCAACAAGTGAACGGAGTGGTCGTGGCATCACCTGTGGCATCAAGCTAAAAGATATCATCTGGGAATGCTAACCTGAATATCAGATGCAACTTGCCATTTTCAAGGGTCTAGAAAGACACGCAAATGCTTTTATTTTTGCTTTAATATGGTTTTCTTTTGAGCTTGACATATGTACTACAGATAAAATCTTATAAACTTGATATTTTCCTTTGAACTATAACCTCTAGGTGACAGTCAATATTACTGAATAAATGATTCCATACAAGAATATTGCACAACTCATCTTGTGACATTTTGAGCATGAGTTGTCATTTTTTCTGGGATGATTTGTTATTGAACAAATTAGATTTCCCGAGAACATGGTCATTCCTTTTCATCTGAAGTATTAAAACACTTGCTTAACTTGCTTTAGGTAGCTTTGCAAGTCTCCACTACATTCTCTTTATTTTCCTCAAATCTCACAAGTTGTTAAGACGAAGAGTTTGAATGAGAATTGTCCAAAGTAAATTCAAGTGCTCCAGGGTCCTTAAGCAATATTTTTCTGAGAGATAGCTGGCCACATCTGCAGATAACCGAGGTCTTTGCTGGGTGTCACAATTCATTATTTTTAAGATTTTATTTTTATTTATTTATTTGACAGAGAGAGACACAGCAAGAGAGGGAACACAGGCAGGGGGAGTGGGAGGGGAAAGCAGGCTTCTTGCCGAGCAGAGAGCCAATGCAGGACTCGATCCCAGGTATCTGGGATCATGAACTGAGCTGAAGGCAGATGCTTAACGACTTAGCCACTCAAGTGTCCCAAATGTCACAATTCTTAAGACCTCCTGTATCCTATGGCTATGGTAAAGGGCTTCTTAGGGGGTCCTGAGCAGTACATGGATTTAGGAAGTCAAATCGTTTATGTCAAAGTTCACTGCTACCTCTCAGGAAGGAGAATGACTAACAAAAGTCAGTTGGAGATCATATGATAGTTGTCTTTCTCCGATTGACTTATTTCACTAAGCATGAAGTGTGTAAACCTGGCGATTCACAGACATGTACCCCTGGGGATAAAAATACATTATATGTTTATAAAAAATTTTAAAAATTTTTTAAAAAGTCATTTGGGAGCTGTTGAATAATTCAGTAAATCACAACTCTGAAGTGTGACTTTGCCAGAATCAGATTGGGATATAGGAAAAAAGGGAGTGATAAGGCAGACTTACAGACAGGTAAATAGCAATTCACTCTGAGCCCTGAACCACACATGTGGTGAAATTGATTAGGTAAACCACAAGATCTCCACCTTTTTCACATCATCAGAGTGTGACCCTACCTACAGGTCTCTAATCTTCCAACATGGCAGGAGGGAGAAGGTTGCTAGGTGCAATGGGGTGGTGAAGTATAGTGCCTTCTGACTATTAGAGAGAAAGGGTCTGGTCTTGGATGATTGTCCCCTGCCCCTCATTGGTGTTTGCTTATGATTTTCCTACCATCTTCTTCTAGGGTCTTATCTGTCAAGGAGGAGAGGCACAAGGATATGAAGAATGTGACCCATGTACCCAGTACATGGTTCTAGTTCATTTTAAAAAAGTGCAATTTTGCAGCACCTGGGTGGCTCAGTGGGTTAAAGCCTCTGCCTTTGGCTCAGGTCATGATCTCAGGGTCCTGGGAATGAGCCCCGCATCGGGCTCTCTGCTCAGCGGGGAGCCTGCTTCCCTCTCTCTCTCTCTGCCTGCCTCTCTCCCTACTTGTGATCTCTGTCAAATAAATACATAAAATCTTTTTTAAAAAATTAAATTTTGAGATACCCAAATCAAGACAAAGATAATGTCAGTCATTTTACAATGCAAGCTATTGTCTTTGAAATAATTGATCTATAGAAATGATCAAATTAGACCCTGCCAGATTATCCTTTAAAAAATTTAAATATTGGGGTGCCTGGGTGGCTCATTGGGTTAAAGCCTCTGCCTTTGGCTCAGGTCCTGGTCCCAGGGTCCTGGGATCAAGCCCCGCATTGGGCTCTCTGCTCAGCAGGGAGCCTGCTTTCCTTCTTTCTCCCTGCCTGCCTCTCTGCCTACTTGTGATCCCTGCCTGTCAAATAAATAAATAAACTCTTTATGGGCGCCTGGGTGGCTCAGTGGGTTAAAGCCTCTGCCTTCGGCTCAGGTCATGATTCCAGGGTCCTGGGATCGAGCCCTGCGTCGGGCTCTCTGCTCGGCAGAGAGCCTGCTTCCCCCTCTCTCTTTGCCTGCCTCTCTGCCTACTTGTAATCTCTGTCTGTCAAATAAATAAATAAATAAATAAATAAATAAATCTTTTAAAAAAAACATTTAAATATTAAGTACTATATTAATGAAGTGTAAATCCCTTTACAGTAAAAGCAATGACTACAAGCTGGCCTGTTCAGAATGGTCGTCAGTGACTTCAGGTAGTCAATGGGAATTCAGCCATGCCTAACTTACCAAAAGGAGGTAAGCTGCTTGCCGGGAATTATTTTCTTCTTTGCTATCAGAATTCAAGAATGAAACCACAATGGTAAGAAAGGGGGATACTTCTCAACCAGGTAAAATTATGATTTACTTGAGGTTGTGGCCAAGAAAAAAAATTGTTTGTGCCAATTGTAACTTTGTCTAAAGCAGATATGTATGGGGTGAAAGCAGAAGCATAGTCAGATGGAACAAAGAGTAAATAAATTTGGAATAATTCTCGTGTCTGAGAGTTTCCTAAACTGGCCTTATTGGCACCACAGGAGCCAGCTTTTTTCCTTATTTCCCAGGTTTTTCATATTTCCAGCTTTTTTCGTATTTCCCAGATGCAGTGATCTCATTTAGCCCCTGAGTCCACAGTGGGGAGACGAGCCAGGCAGTAGCAGCCTGGTATCCCCTTCACACCTGCCCCCATGGGCCTCCTTCCGAGTCTCTGTTGCAGAATCCTCAGGAAGCTCTTTGGCTCAAAAAGCCCTGGGGTAGGACCAGTCTGCTTTGCAATTAAGCAGACCATATTCCTCAGGGAAATTTTGGTGGTGAATAGAGCTACAGAGTCCTTCAAGGAAGAAAGTTGTTTGATATGCCAGGGGGACTTGAGCAGAAGGCCCTCCGTAGAAGGGGTCTGTAGGAGTGCAGACAACACTGACGCCATCTTTGGGTTCCATCTTGTCCATGCCACACAATGGCTTCCCACAGAGCTCCATGTTCCAGGAGCCTCGGAGGTTCATGTGTACCCTGACTGGAATGCGAGAAGGCTTGTTCTGGTCTTCCCTAAAGTGGTGCAAAGAAGGTGCCGCTTTGGATAAGTGGTGAAGATGGCAGGCGCACAGAGGGCGCCACTTTGGATAACTGGTAAAGATGGCGGGCGCACTGAGGGTGGCACTGTAGAAGCTACCCTTTGACCTCACACCACGCCCCTCACTCTATGCCAGCTGTGGATAAAAGTCCAGATTGGGTGGAGAAAAGCTACATAGCGTTTGCATCTTCCGGGGGCCAGCACGCCAGCCCAGCCTGCCGGATCCCTCTTGTCAGAAACTGTGTAGACAATTTTGGAGGGTGTTTGGGACAGGTGTGGAGGGTCTTGCTTTGTATTTTTGTCTTGAAGTGCCTTCTCGGACTGGAGGATACTTACCTTTCCAGAGCTACCTCAAGCACGTCTTCCATTATAATATTTTCCCTCATCCTCTTTCTGCCCACCCCATCCTCACTCTTGTCCTTCATTCTTTTTTATTCCTATTTTTGTTCTTTTTACCCTTTCCTCAATCCATCCTTTGTTGTATTTTATGTTTAGCTCTCCAGGAGACTACGACTTCCTAGAGTGCAATAAATACGGTATTCGTCTTTGTATTTCTAGTATTTATGACGGTGCCTGGCATGGTAAGTTGCTTAAATTGCTATAGCCACTTGGGGAGCATTACTGATCTTTCTGATATGAGCATTAAGGCTTTACCAGCATCAGAGGGGGAAAGGACACGTGCCTCTGTAGTCACATTAAATCCACAGGTGGCCCCAGGCTCCAATGAGCAAGGACCCTGTTAGAAGCCGAAGGAGGGACACCTAGTCCCAAACACCTAGAAAAAGAAAGCCACGATGGAGCCTGGCTAGTTTGAAAAGGCCTGAGGAGTTCTGTGTTGGTGGAGCATAAGCTTGATTGGCCAAGAAGAGAAGGAAGGGCAGGAACCAGAACTCCGAAAGCCTTCTAGATTGTGCTAACCAATTTGCCCTGGCATGCACTGGAATGTCCTTAAAGGATTTTAAGCAGGGAGAAATGGTCATATTTACACTTTAAAAGTTGATGTTGGTGTGATGTGTGAGAGGTGAACTAGAAACAAACACCTGGCGTTAAGGAGGCCAGCTGGAAGACTAGGGACTGACCATTTGAGCAACGGGGTACAGGGGTACAAGCGAGGGAATAAGCGAGGAAAGATGTCTAGGAAGTATATCACCACATCTCAGGATATAAGAGGACATTGCCACCAGTAATAGTTTCAGTGGAGTGTGTGAAGGGGCAAGGGGCAAGTGGGGTGGAAGGCAGTGGGCAGAGGAAGAACTACAAAGTTACCTCAGGAAATTTGACTTGGCCTTGACACTTCCCACTCGTAGCCCAGCTGCTCCGCTATTTCCTCCCCTCTCACATTTCAGCCCACTGTTGCTCCCTGGGTCTCCGCCCTCACCATTCCTCCAAACTGCTTCTGCCAAGGTCATTGGAGGCCTCACTCTTGCTAACACGGTCCTGCCTCTCTGTAGCTCTTGACACCCCTGAAACCTCCCTCATTCAAATACTCTGTTCTCTTAGCTGCCACAACACTCACTCTTCTTGCTTTTTCTCCATTTCTCTGGGTGTTTTTTCTAATTCTTTGTAGGCTCCTTTTATCTGTCTAGATCCTTAAGATTTAATCCTGGACCTCTTTTCTTATTTTTTTAATTAATTTTTTCCAGACGTATTGAGATAAAATTGACTTCTAACATGTATTCGAATGATTACCGCAAAGTTAGTTTAACAGCCTTGTCATCCCACACAATTACCATTTTGAGTAGATGCTGAGAACATTTAAGATCTACTCTGCAACTTTCTAGTATGTAATACAATTATTAGCTGTGGTCACCGTGTCATACCTTAACATCCCCAGAACTGACTCCTCTAGTAACTGGACATTTGTATACTTTGACCCATATCTCCCCATTTCCCCCAGTCCCCAATGGCTGGCAACTACCAGTTTACTCTCTGTTACTATGAATTCTGTTTTTTTTAGATTCTCCACATAGGTGAAATCATACAATATATTGTCTTTTTCTGTTTGACTTATTTCACTTAGCATAATGCTTTCAAGGCACATCCATGTTGTTACAAGTAGCAGGATTTCCTTGTTTTGGGGTCTGATTAGTATCCCATTGTATATACACATAGCCCGTTTGCTTTATCCATTCACCTGTCAGTGAGCACTTAGGTTGTTTCCATGTGTTGGCTATTGTAAATAATGCAGCAAACAAACATGGGAGAGAAGAAGGTATCTCTCCGATATATTTTCATTTCATTTCCTCTTACTTCCTTCATTACCCAGGAGTGGGATTGCTGGATCTTCTGAGAGTTCCATTCTGAAGCTTTTGAGGAAACTTCGTACAGTTTTCCATAGTGGCTGCAGCAATTTACATTCTCACAGGGGGATGCCTGAGGGTTCCTTTTTCCCATAACCTCACCACCTCTTGCTATCTCTTATTTTTTTTTTATTAAATCCATTCTAATGGTTATAAGAGAATATCTCATTGTGGCTTTGATTTGCATTTTTCTGATGATGAATGGTATCAAGCCTCTACTCCTCATTTGATGAAGACATCAAAATGTCTTCAGTTCCTCTGCCCATTTTTTAATCAGATTGCATGCCTTTTTTTTCTATTGTATTACTTCTATTATATGTTGAATAGTTAACCCCTCATGAGATAAATGGCGACAAATATATTCTCCATTCTGTGGGTTGGCTTTACATTTTGTAGAACCTGTGCAGAAGCTTTAATTTGATGTAGCCCCACTTACTAATTTTTGCTTTTGTTGCCTTTGCTTTTGGTGTCACATCCAAAAAAATCATTGTCAACACCCTTGACAAGGGGCTTTTTCTCTATGTTTTCTTCTAGGAGTTTTATAGTTTCAAGTCTAATGTTTAAGTCTTGAGTCCATTTTGAGTCAATTTATGTGAGTGGTATAAAATAGCGGTCCAGTTTCATTCTTCTGCACATAATTATCCAATTTTTCCAATACCATTCATTGAAGAGACTGTCCTTTCCCCACTGAACACCCTTGGGTCCCTTCTAAATATTATTTGACCATATGTACTGTACAAGGGTTTATTTCTGGATTCTTGATTCTGTTTCCTTAGTCTGTGTCCATCTTTATGCCAATAGCATACTGTTTTGATTATTATAGCTTTGTAACATATTTTGAAATCAGGCAGTGTGTTGCTTCCACTTTTGATCTTGATCAAGATTGCTTTGGCTTGGGGTGCCTGGGTGGCTCAGTCAGTTAAGCAGCTGCCTTTGGCTCAGGTCATGATCCCAGGGTCCTGGGATGGAACCCCACATTGAGCTCCCTGCTTGGTGGGGAGCCTGCTTCTCCCTCTCCCGCTGCTTGCCACTCCCCTGGCTTCTGCTCTCTTGCTCGCTCTCTCTCTCTCTCTCTCTCTCAATCTCTGTCAAATAAATAAAATCTTTTAAAAATTAAAAAGATCGCTTTGACTATTTGGGGTCTTTTGTGAGTCCATATAAATTTTAGGATTGTTTCTTCTATTTCTGTGAAAATTGCCTTTGGAATATTAATAGAAGTCACTTTGAAGCCATATGCAGCTTTATGTGGTACAATAATCCCCTCCTACCCATGATTTTCCTTTCTGCAGTTTCAGTTACTGCAGTTTCAGGCTAGAAGAAGAGGGTCCTCCCAGTGTATCGTTACACGGTCAGTAGTAGCCTACCCTACGTCACAGGCCTGCATCACTCACCTCCCTTCATCTCCTCACACAGGCATATTATCATCTCACATCATCACAAGAAAGGTGAGTGCAATACAATCAGATATTTGTCATTTTTCGAGAGAGAGAGATAGAGAGACTACATTCACACAGTTTTATTACAGTATATTTTTTAAAACTGTTCTCTTACTTGTTAGTGTTGTTAATCTCTTACTGTGTCTGGTCTATAAATTGAACTTTATCATAGGTTTGTATATCCAGGAAAAATATAGTACATATAGGTTTGGTACTATCCATAGTTTCAGGCCTCCACTGGGGATGTTAGAAAATATCCGCCCCCATAAGGGGGAACAACTGTCTGTATATTTAAACAATATTAATTTTTCTGATCATGACCATGAGCTGTCTTTCCCTTTATTTTTTATGTCTTTGATTTCTTTAGTCATACAGTTGTAGCATACAGAGTTTTCACTCTTTGGTTAGAGTTATTCCCAAGTATTTCATGTTTTATTTCTTTTACAGATCATTTCTCATTAGTATATAAAAACGCAACTCTGGGGCACCTGGGTGGCTCGGTTGGTTAAGTATCTGCCTTCAGCTTAGGTCATGATCTCTGGGTCCTGGGATCAAGCCGCCTGTCGAGCTCCCTGCTCAGCGGGAAGTCTGCTTCTCCCTCTTCCTCTTCCTCTGCCCTTAACTTTGCTTGTGCTTTCTTGCTCTCTCTCAAATATTAAAAAAAAAAACAAAACCACGCAACTCATTTTTGTATGTTGACTTTATATCTTTCATCTTTACTGAATTAGTTTATTAGTTCTACTAGTTAATTTGGTTTTGTTTTCATTTCTGTTTTGGTGGGATTTTCTGTATGTGAGATCATACCATCTGCAAACAGAGACAATTTTATTTCTTCCTTTCTAGTTTGGATACCTTTTATTCTTTTCTTTCCCACCCTCACTCCCCCAACTTTTTTTCCCCCTAACTTTTCAGGCTAGGACTTCTAGTACTGTCTTGAATAGGAGTGGTGAGAGTGAGCATTCTTGCCTTGTTCCTGATCTTAGAGGAAAACTTTTTAACCCTCCGGTTAACATACTCTAACATACTGTGGACTTGTCCTATGTGGCCTTTATTATGGTGAGGTATTTTTCCTTCCATACCAATTTGTTGAGAATTTTTATCATGAAAAGATGTTGAATTTTATCAAATGATTTTTCTATATCTGTTGAGATGATGGTGACTTTTATCTTTCAGTCTATTAATATGGAATATCACATTGATTGATTTGTAGATAGATGTTGAATCGTCTTTGCACTTGACCATGGTGTATGATCCTTTTAAAGTGCTCTTGAATTGTGTTTGGTAATATTTGTTGAGAATTTTTGCATTGGTATTCATCAGAGATATTGGCCTGTAATTTTCTTTTCTTGCAGTGTCCTTGTGGCTTTGATGTCAGTGCAGTGCTGGCCTTGCAAAGTCAGTTTGGGAAAGCTTCCCTC
This sequence comes from Mellivora capensis, assembly GCA_004024625.1. Classification (NCBI taxonomy): domain Eukaryota; kingdom Metazoa; phylum Chordata; class Mammalia; order Carnivora; family Mustelidae; genus Mellivora; species Mellivora capensis. The sequence goes on along the minus strand of PISX010005862.1, from coordinate 89,068 downwards.
TCTTCTATTTTTGGGAAGAGTTTGAGCAGGATTAGTGTTAATTTTTTAGATGCTTGGTGGAATTCATCGATGAAACCATTTGTCCTGGTTTTTCTTTTTTGAGGGGTGGTTTTTGATTATGAATTCAATCTCATTATTCTGTTCAGGTTTAGTGTTTCTTAATGATTCAGTCTTGGTAAGTTGTATATTTCTGGGAATTGATTCATTTCTTCAAGGCTATCCAATTTGTTGGTGTACAGTTTCTCATAGTAATTTGCTACAATCCTTTGTATTTCTGAGGTATCATTTTTAATGTCACCTCTTTCATTTCTGATGTTACTGATTTGTGTCCTCCCTCTTCTTAGTCTTTAAAGTTTTGCCAATTTTGTTTTATTTTTAAACGACCAGTTCTTACCTTCATTCATCTTTTCAATTGCTTTTCTGGTCTCTATTTCATTTATTTCTGCTCTGATCTTTATTTGTTTCCTTCTGCTAACTTTGAGTTTTGTTTCTTCTTTTTCTACTTTCCTGAGGGGTAAATTTAAGTTGTTCATTTGAGATTTTTCTAGTTTCCTTAATGTAGACATTTATCACTATAAATTTCCTTTTTGTAGTTGCTTTTGCTGCATCCCATAAGTTTGGTGTGTTGTATTTCCATTTTCATTTCTTTCAAGATATTTTCAATTTCTCTTTTGATTACTTCTTTGATCCATTGGTTGGTCAGAAGTATGTTGTTTAATTTTCATATATTTGTGAATTTTCCAGTTTGCCTCCCATTATTGAATTCTAGTTTTATACCATTGCGGTAAGAAAAGATACTGAGCATAATCTCAATCTTCTTAAATCTGCTAAGATTTGTTTAGATGTAACATATGGTGTATCCTTGAGAATGTTCTGTGTACACTCAAAAAGAATGTGTCTTTTGCTGTTGGTGGCGGAATGTTCTATATATGTCTATCACATCCATTGTTCTAAAGTCTAGTTCAAACCCACCATTTCTCTAATAGTTTTCTGTCTGGATGATCTATCCTTTGTGAAAGTAGTATCTTGAATTTTCCTACAACAAAGACAAATAGACAACATTTTTTCCTTTATATATATATATCAACATTACTACAAGTAGACAACATTTCTTCCTTTATATATATATTTGCTTAATATATTTAGATGCTCCAATGTTAGATACATACATATTTGCAGTTGTTATTATCTCCTTGATGAATTGTCTCTTTATCATTATATAATTATATATTGACTTTATATTTAATATATATATTAAGTATATATTGATTTTATATAGGCTTTTATTTAATATATATTAAATATATATTGACTTTATAAATATATATAATTATATATTGACAATATATAATGACTACATATGTAAAATGACTATATATATGACTATACATACACACATATATAACATATATATAATGACTACATATATATATGTATACACACACACACACACACACACACACACATATTAATTTCTGTGCCCAATATGGGGCTTGAACTCATGACCCTGAGATCAAGAGTCACATGCTCTACTGACTGAGCCAACCAGGTACCCCTTCTTTGTCTCTTATTACAGGTTTTGAGTTAAAATCTATTTGCCTGGAGAAACTATGGCTATCCCTGCTCTCTTTGGTTTCCAGTTGCATAGACTATCTTTTTCTAAACCCTTATGTTAACCTATGTGTATCCTAAAAGCTGACATGAGTCTTCAAGAATGTGCTTTAGAGTGTGTGAGCAACTTCCCTTTAGTGTAGTACATGTCTCTTGCCCTAAGCTGATGTGAGTCTTTTGTAGGCATCATATAGCTGAGTCTTTGTTTTTTTAATTTATTCAGTCACTTATGCTTTCTGATGGGAGAGTATAATATGCTTATATTTAGAGTAGTTATTGAGATGTAAGGACTTACTAATGCTTTCTTCTTAATTATTTTCCGGATGTTTTATAGTTCTCCATTTGTTGTCTCACTATCTTCCTTTATAAAGGAATTGACAATTCTGTGATCTGATGATTTTTCCATTTGATTCCACTCTCTTTGTCTTTTATGTGTCTACTGTAGTTATGTGTTTTGTCATTACCATGAGACTTACATAAAACGTTTTATAACAGTCTACTTTAGGCTGCTAACTCAACATTAATCACACACAAAAGCTGCATTCTTTTACTCCACCCCCTATATTTTATGTTTTTGACACAAAAATTTACCCCTTTATATTGTGTATTCATTAAGAAATTATTGTAGCTATAGTTATTTTTAATACTTTTCCTTTTACTTTTCTACTAAAGAAAGTAGAGTTAAATGGCTAACACACCATCATGTTACAGTACTAAATTATTTTGAATTTGACTTTATACTTACCTTTACCAGTGTGTAGTATATTTTTGTATGTTTTCATATTACTAATTAGCATCCTTTCACTTCTGCTTGAAGAATCTTTTCAGCATTTCTTATAGGGCAAGTCTAGTGGTAATGAAATCCCTCAGCTTTTGTTTCTCTAGGAATGTCTTTTTTCTCTCCTTAATTTGTGAAAGACAAATTTGCTGGATAAGTTATTCTTGATTGGCAAGGTTTCTTTTCTTTCAGTCCTTTGAATATATTATCTTTCTTTTGGTCTCTAAGATTTCTGCTGAGAAATCCACTGATAGCCTTATGGGGAGGTGTTTTTTTGTAAGTGATAAGATTTTTTTTCTTAGTGCTTTTAAGATGTTCTCTTTGTTTTGATTTTTGACAATCCCATTATAATGTGTCTCAGAGAAGGTCTTTTTGAATTGAATTGTTTGGGGACCTGTGAACTTCTAGACCTGGGATAGTCATATCTGTTTCTTCATTTGTAAAGTTTTCAGCCATTATTTTTTTAGATAAGCTTGCTGCTCTCTTCTCTCTCTCTTCTTCTTCTTCTTCTTCTGAGACTTCACTTCAATAATTCACAAATTGTGTCCCTTCATGGTATCCCATAGTTTACATAGGCTTTTTTTTTTTAAGATTTTATTTATTTATTTGACAGAGAGAGATCACAAGTAGGCAGAGAGGCAGGCAGAGAGAGAGGAAGGGAAGCAGGCTCCCCGCTAAGCAGAGAGCCCAATGCAGGGCTCAATCCTAGGACCCTGGGATCATGACCTGAGCCAAAGGCAGAGGCTTTAACCACTGAGCCACCCAGGCGCCCCATACATAGGCTTTCTTCATTCTTTTTTTTTTTTTTCTTCGCTTTTTTCCTTGTGACTTGATAATTTCAAAGGTCCTGTCCTCAACTTCACTGATTCTTTCTTTTACTTGCTCCATTGTGATATTGATCCTCACTACTGCATTTTTCATTTCATTCATTGTATTCTTCAGCTCTAGAATTTATTTGGTTATTTTTTAAACCTATCTGGTTGTTAAAATTTTTATTTTGCATATTTTGGATTTCATTGAATTATCTTGATGTGTTTTCTTGCCGCTCACTGAGTATCTTTAAAACAGCTATTTTGAATTCTTCATTGGGTAGATCATACATCTTAGGTCTGGGTTGTCTACTGGAAAATTATTATGGTCCTTTGGTGGTTTCACGTTACCTAGGTATTTCATGTTCCTTTAAGTCTTGTATTGCTGTCCTTGCTTTGGGAATAGTAGTCACTCCTTCTAGTCTCCACTGACTGCCCTCACTGCCTATAATATTTCTTATGAAACTAAGAAACCCCTTATTCATCATTAAAGAATCCCACACAACATGGCTTCTGGTCAGAAAAAGCAATCTGCTGCACGAGAAGAACAATGATGGAATTCACTGGTCTTACTAGGTACCCTATTACCAAGAAGCATCTAGTCTGACAGAGCCTTTAGATAGCTTCCTAAATATTCACTATGGTGCAAAGGAAAGACAACATTCTATGAGATGGGACATTATCCTGTGGAATATGCTTTGAGGCAGCACTCAATATATGATGCATTTCTCTAATTGCCCTAATATGGGTCTGGAAATAAAGAGGTAGATGTAGGATTGGCTCCTTTTATTATTAAACTTACTAACCCACTCCCAGGATTTGTGCTTCTATTTCTTATACATTTGGCTCTGGTTTAAAGGTTTCCCTTCCCAAAGGAGGGATGCTTCTACCAGGAGACATAATAAAGAATACATAGGATAAGAAGTAGAAACTACTGTCCGGCCATTTCAGGGTCCTCATGCCCCTGAACCAACAGAAACTAGTTGGGGAAATTGATTCTGATAACCATGCATGTGAAACATTGGTTTCTATTATAAAATGGCATCAGAGAATAATATATGGGAGTGAGAAAATTTTCTGAGGCATCTCTTACTATTTCCCTGTCCATAAATAAAAGTTCACATAAAATTGCAACCCAGCAAAGACAAAACCACTAAGAACTCAAGCCTTTCAGTAATGAAACATCAGATTACTCTGTCAAATAAAAACTCCCAACTTGGTGGCTGAGAGCCCAGAAACCATGAGGTTGGAAGTAGAAAAATGAAGTTACAAGTTATCGACTATAGCCTTGCAACCAGTAATAGAAATGAGGATTATAGCAGCCTTGCATATTTTTTCCTTGCTTGTCATGTATGAATTTGCATATTTTAAATATTTTTTTCCATCATCCTTCTTTTCTGTATTACTTGGTATAAAGGAATTTCATGGTTGTTAACTTTACAATTTTTGTGATAGAATATTCAGGTGGGGTTGTAAATGAGCTAGGAAGGCAATTAACAACACTTAGAGATGCATACACAGCTGGTGGGATTTTATGTCTCTCTTTTGGGATGTAAGTGATGTCATAGTCTGCTCACACTGCTTAACAAAATACCACAGACTGGGTGATTTAAATAGGAAATACCAATTTTCTCACAGTTCTGAAGGCCAGAAGTCCTTGATCAAGGTGTCAGAAAATTCCGTTTATGGTTAATCCTCTCTTTCTGGTTTGTAGATGGCTGTCTTTCAACTATGTCCTCACATGGCCTTTCCTTGGTACATGCATGGGGAGAGAGAATCTCTTTTCCTTCTTAAAAGGTCACCAGTCGGGGCGCCTGTGTGGCTCAGTGGGTTAAGCCTCTGCCTTCGGGCTCAGGTCATGATCTCAGGGTCCTGGGATCCAGCCCTGAGTTGGGCTCTCTGCTCAGCGGGGAGCCTACTTCCCTTCCTCCCTGCCTGCTGCTCTGCCTACTTGTGATCTCACTCCCTGTTAAATAAATAAATAAAATCTTAAAAAAAAAAAAAGGGTCACCAGTACTCTCATATTAGAGCCCCACTCTTATGGCTTTATTTAACCTTAATTGCCTCCTAAAGATCCTATCCCCAAATATAGTTGCACTGGGAGCTAGCATTTTAATATATGAATTTTTAGGAAACACAGTTTGGTTCATAGTAAGTAACATGTTTATTTGTGCAAAGAACATCTTTTGGGGAAGAAGCATGAAATTGTTATTATGGAGAAATTTAAATAAAATTGAAGCATATTGCATAGTCAATATTTCTTATAAACTTACATGTAAATATCCTAAACAAAAATATTAGTAAATCAAATTCAAGTTAAATGAAAATGATAATTCATCACAAACAATTGGGTTTATTCCAAGGACACAAGTTGTTTTAATATTAGAGAAGTAATGATTTCAATTTATTTCATTATTATAGTAAAGAAAAATATGCATATGGTCATAGGGTACAATCCAGAATAATGTATTTAATGAAATTCAGCATCCAAGGTCAATGCTTTTTACAAACTGGTAATAGATGAGAACTTCCTCAATCTAATGAAGAGTACCAAAAGCTCTGTGGTAAACACCAACTTCAAGGTAAAAGAAAGTTTTTCTTGTGAGATTAGGAACTTTATCTGGTTCCCTTATTACTCTTACTACTTAAAATTCAACACTGTAATGTGGCCTAGCCAGCACAGTGAGGAAATACATAAGCAAGCAAATAAATGAAATAAAGAAAAGTTACCAGGATTACAGTAAAAAGTAGAAGTGTTATTTGCAGGTGACATAATTATGCAAGTTGAAAATCCAAAATAATACACAGACAAACTATTAGCAACTTTAAATTTAGCAAAATCATCAGGTACCCAAATGTATTCCTTCATAGCTGCAACAATTAAAAATATAATTTTAAAAGATTTAATTCAAAATAGCATCAGATGTATCAAACCTTTAGGAATAAGTCAACTGAAAAATGTGCAAAACCATTTCACCCAATACTGGAGAAAAGTCAGTAAAATCAAGCAAATGGAAGGATGTAACATAGTAAGGAATTACAAACTTGGATTAAGGGATTTAAGACTTAAATTTTTTTTTAAGATTTTATTTATTTATTTGACAGAGACAGAGACAGCAAGAGAGAGAGCACAAGCAGGGGGAGTGGGAGAGGGAGAAGCAGGCTTCCCACTGAGCAGGAAGCCTGATGTGGGGCTCCCATCCCAGGACCTGGGGATCATGACCTGAGCTGAAGGCAGACACTTAATGACTGGGCCACCCAGGCGCCCCAAGTCTTAAAATTCTTATTAACAGATTAAAGTTAAGGAAGTCAAATAAAAACTTTAAAAAAAAAAGTTAAGGAAGTTGATTCTTCCCAAATTGATCTATAGATTCAATACAATCCCAATAAAAAAACTGTTACCAAGTTTCTTCTGTTTAAGATAATTCTAAATTTTATTTGGAAATGCAAAGGGCCAATAATATTGGAGAAAGTGTAAAAAAGGAAAAAACACAGGAGGAATTATTCTAGTTGATAACAAGATTTTTTATAAAGCTACAGCAGTTAAGACAGCATGGTTTTTCTGCAAGGATAGCCAAATATACCAGAGGAATAGAGCAGAGAATCTATAATCCCTTGTTCATGTATATGGATGACTAATTTATGAAAAGTTCACATAGCTCAGCACTGTGAGGACAATGACCTGTTCAGTGAAAGGTGGTGGGACAATTGGATATCCAAATTGTCCCAAATTACATTGTATCCAAATTACAAAATGAATCTTGACCACTATACCATGCAATACACATAAAAAAATCAATTTCAGGGTGCCTGGGTGGCCCAGTGGGTTAAGCCTCTGCCTTCGGCTCAGGTCATGATCTCAGGGTCCTGGGATTGAGTCCCACATTAGGCTCTCTGCTTGGCGGGGAGCCTGCTTCTTCCTCTTTCTCTGCCTGCCTCTCTGCCTACTTGTGATCTCTTTCTGTCAAATAAATAAATAAAATCTTTAAAAAAAATCAATTCTAGGGGAGTTGTAGATCTAATGTGAAAGGAAAATACAATACAAATTTATATGACATAGGGAAAGGTTTCTTCAACAAAACAATAAAACTCATATAGGAAGAGTTGGATAAATAGGGCTGCATTTAAATTAAGAATTTGCATTTATTGGAGGGAACTTACGATGAGCATTGGGTGTTGTATGGAACTGTTGAATTGCTAAATTCTACACCTGAAACTAACATTACACTGTATATTAACTAACTGGAATCTAAGTAAAAACTTGGAAAAAAAAATGTTAATCATCAAAATACACCGTTATGAATTTTAAAACATCCAGGAAGTAGGAATATATGTGTGTAACAATGGGCATGATTTTAGAATATATACATCTTTTTTAAACTCTCACAAGTCTGGAAAAAAAAAAAAGACAATCCAAAAGAAAAATAGGAAAGGACATTCGGGCATTTGTATGGGAACTCTACAACTAACCAAAAGGCCAATAGACACATGAAAATGTTGAAGACCACTAGTAAAGAGGGAAATGCAAATTATAACTACAATGCACTATATGTTATACTGCATATCAGGAGGACTAACTTTTAAAACAATCTTCTTAAATCCAATTATGAGGTGCAAAAATTGTGGGGATGTAATGTAATATTATGGTTAACAATACTGTATTTTAAATTTTGAAAGTTGCTAAGGAAATAGATTTTAATTGTTGTCACTGCCAAAAAAATTACTGTAACTGTGAGGTGCTAAATGTGTTAATCAACCTTATTGTGGTAATCATGTCACATGTTTACACATACATATATCAAATCAGTACACTGTATATCTTAAACTTACAGTGTTAGATTGTCAGTTACCTCTCAATAAAACTAGGGGGGGACGCCTGGGTGGCTCAGTTGGTTAAGCGGCTGCCTTCGGCTCAGGTCATGATCCCAGCGTCCTGGGATCGAGTCCCACATCAGGCTACTTGCTCGGCGGGGAGCCTGCTTCTCCCTCTACCTCTGCCTGCCACTCTGTCTGCCTGTGCTTGCTCTCTCTCCCTCTCTCTCTGACAAATAAATAAATTTTAAAAATTAAAAAAAAAAAAAACTAGGGGAAGAAAGAAGTTACAATGAGAACTGCTGCCATTGAACTATGAAACCTAAATGCCGTGGGGATAATTGGATCCCGGGGGGCAGGAGCCATTGATGCACTCAGCTGCCAAAGGCAAGGGGGGCATGGATATCATGATGTACAACAGTGTCAAAGCAGAACCAGAATAATCTGATTCATTCACAGAGACCTATGGCATCAGCTGGTTGATTATGGTATTTCTGGAAGTGAAATAGATGGGGAGCCTACTAAACTCTAATTTGATCTGTATCAGTGGAAGAGTTCTGGTCAAGTAAACAAAAGTGTAACCTGAATCATAAAAACAGAGTCATGGCTTCCCAATAAATACCAGACTTGAGCCAGTTTACAGATCCAGAACCCCCTCAGTGAAGGAATGTTGGCATCCCTCTGAGGAAGACCCCACTACACTGTTAATTTTACACTGTTAATCTTTCTCCTCGCCTTCCTCCTAAGGGACATATCCTTTCACCAGGATGACTGTGCTTTGGGGGGAAAAAAACAACAAAAAAGGAAGAAAAAAGAAAAAGCTAATTTCTGTCACTTCCCATCTCATCAATGCCCATTTCTTTTCTTTTCTTTCTTTCTTTCTTTCTTTTTTAAGATTTTATTTATTTGAGAGAAAGAGCACAGGAGGAAGAAGAAGCAGAGGGAGAAGCACACTCTCCACTGGCCAGGGAGCCCGAACATGGGGCTCAATCCCAGGACCCCATGATCATGACCTGAGCTGAAGGCAAAGGCCCAACCCACTGAGCCACCCAGGAAGCCTATGATAAATATTTTTAACTATTGCTCTTTTTAGTTCATCTGATGATTTGACACTGTTATTACTAATAGTATATTTATAATACTATTTCTTGATTTATTGACTTTTAAATAGTGTCCGTTAGCTACCACACTGAAAGGTAAAGGAATGGCTTATTTTTCATTTGTTCTGAGTCTCTCCTCCCACTACTAAATTTTAGTAGTGCTATTATTTTGTTGTTTTTCTTCTTGTTAGTTTTGTAACAATAAAAAAAATATAGAACCTATTTTGATCCTCAGGGTTAAATAGTAACCCTGAACTTAATTGGATTCACACCAGTGTCACCTAGCCACTTGAAAAAGGACTTACCTCTAATTTGAGAAATACAAAACCAATATTCCTGGAAGCATTTAAAAAAAATGTTTTCTAAAATGCGTACCATTTTGACAATGAAGTCTTAAGTGTATTTGCATAACTTTTATTCATTGCCTTCCATAAAACTCATAGTCAAGAAGGAAGGCAAAAATGAGTAATTCTGGTATCAAATAAATGATATAGCAGTTTACCCTTTTTTTTTGCTGCTACTTGTTTCATACCCTGAGAAAAGTTTAAGGCAAACTCAATAAATGAGGAAAACTCCTGAAGGTGAATTTGACACTGTTGTGTAAATGTGAATGAGTATTTATTAGAGAACATGGAAATGACAGCCAAATAACTGATGGAAACTCTTTGTGGGAAATACGGGCTTGAAGGAACACATACGCCCCGATGTTTATAGCAGAATTATCAGTAATAGCCAAACTATGGAGACAGCCCAAATGTCCACCGACTGGTGAGGGGACAAAGAATAGGTGATAGAGATAGAGATAGAGATAGATAGGAATATTACTCAGCCATCAAAAATAATGAAATCTTGCCATTTGCAGTGACATGGATGGAGCTGGAGTGTATTATGCTAAGGTAATAAGTCAGTCAGGGAAAGACAAATGCCATAGGATCCCACTCATATGTGGAATTTAAGAAAGAAAACAGGTGCACATATGGGAAGGGGGAAAAGAAAAAAAGGAGAGAAGGAAACAAACCATAAGAGACACTTAACAATAGAGAACAAACTGAGGGGTGGTGTAGGGAGGTAGGTGAGGGACAGGCTAGGTGCGTGATGGGAATTAAGGACGGCACTTGTTGGGATGAGCACTGGGTGTTGTGGGTAAGTGGTGAATCACTGAAATTCTACTCCAAAACCAATATGGCACTGTATGTTCATTAACAAAAAATTAAATGATAAATAAATTAAATTCCATACAATATAATGAAAATATGCATATAAGCTCCCCCCTCCCCCCAAAAAATCTTCATGTGACTGCCCGATCCTCAGATCTATGAACCAGATTGCTGAAAAACTGATTTTGTTAACAATAGTGGGGAGTTCTCTCCTCCCAGAAAAGGAATGCCTCTGGCAGGTGGGTATTGCCAGACAACACCAACTTTTCCCCACTTTCCCCTTCTCCACGGATGTTAATACCCAAGGCACAGATAGAAAAAAGAATGAAAGAAAGAAATTAAATCCTGCTGGGAAGTGAGCTTCCCAAGAGACTCTGTGCTAACAGTTTTCAAACTTAAACAATGGCTCTGAGGAACGAAAGCAGTTAGAAAGAAACATACACTCTGTTTCTGTGGCTTCTTTTTTTTTAAATTTTTAATTCAAATTCAAGTTAGTTAACATATATGTATTATTAGTTTCAGGGGTAGAATTTGGTGATTCATTAGTTGCATAGAACACCCAGTGCTCCTTCCACCAAGTGCCCTCCTTAATGCCCACCACGCAATTACCCCTCCCTATACTCACCTCCCTTCCAGCAAACCTCAGTTTTTTTCCTAGTGCATTGGGCGTTAAGAGTATCTTATGAGGGTGCCTGGGTGGCTCAGTTGGTTAAGCAACTGCCTTCAGCTCAGGTCATGATCTCGGAGTACCGGGATCAAGTCCCGCATTGGGCTTCCAGCAACATGGGGAGTCTGCTTCTCCCTCTGACCTTCTCCCCTCTCATGCTCTGTCTCTCTCTCTCTCAAATAAATAAATAAATCTTAAAAAAAAAAACAAACAAAAAACCAGTCCCTTATGCTTTGCATCCCTGTTTCTGGGGCTTCTTAAAGGGGGAAGGAGCTAAAGCAGTGTTTCTCTGGGTAAGATGCCAAGAGCAAAAGAGAAAATGTTACCACCTGGCCTTCAGGTCTACTCCAGTCTCATACCCTCTCTATTTTATGAAATTCACCCATTCTTAATACCTTAGTTTCCAATTTACTAGGTTATTGGCCTTTTTCATTTTAATCTTCCTGGTAAATTCTACTTCAAAAAATTCAGAAGTACATATGCTTCCTGATAGTCCATAGAACAGTGCCAAAACAAGAAAACTCTGATGAACTCTGGCCCCCCATTTCCCCCACCCATCTCCCCTTGGGGACCCAATATTCATAGCCTGGGGTGTCTTCTTGCACAATTTTCTCTATATAAGGGAAAGGCATTTTTAATAGAAGGAAAATATGGCATCTTCTCTTTCTTATTTCAAAATTTATGGTGTATTTTCATCCAGGTCAATTCTAAAATTGAGTCATTTTAAAACTAACTTCCTGTTTTAGTCACCAACTGCTGCCTACTTAACAATTATTATCTCCTTCCCTGCTAACAGAAACTTGATTTGATTCAAGTATTAAGAGAGCAGCAATGTGCTCTCTTGGTCAGACTCCCAAGCCCCAAGGAAATGATTCATGATTGGTCTATAATGCAGGCTCTCTATCAGTCCTAGTAACTCATTCCCCTGTTTGTTAGTTTCTATATAGTTTTTTTTTTAAGATTTTATTTATTTATTTGACAGACAGAGATCACAAGTAGGCAGAGAGGCAGGCAGAGGGGGAGGCGGGGGGAAGCAGGCTCCCTCCTGAGCAGAGAGCCCAATGCGGGGCTCGATCCTAGGACCCTGGGATCATGACCTGAGCCAAAGGCAGAGGCTTTAACCCACTGAGCTGCCCAGGCACCCCTAGTTTCTATACAGTTTTCATTGGAAGTACGATATCAACACATAAAAGTATTCACACATCAGTAATCACCTTTACCCAATGATATACCCATATAAACCTCACCCAGATTAAGATATAGAACATTACCTGCTTGTCAGAAGCCTACCTCACAGCCCATCTCATGCATTACCCTCCCCCAAGGCAATCAGCATTTGATGTGTATAACTATAGATTAGATTTGCCACTTTTTGAAGGCTATAAAAACTGAACATAAAGTATATATTATTCTGTGCCTTGGTTTTCGTGTTCAACATTCCATCCGATTCACCCGTGTACTAACCATATACCATCATGTTCTCTCTCTCATCCTCCTCTGTCCTGAGATCGTGAGGCTCCTCAGAGATCAGTTTACTACTCATTTTCCATATTAATCCTCACACATTTAGGAGCAAAGCCATACCCAAATTTCTGAGGCTCTTAGCTAGAGAAGCAGAAAGCTGACTATATTCCCTCCTTCCTTCGTGAATTGTTCACTGCCTCAAGCACAGGGGCATCTTCTCCCTTGGCCAGTCCCCTCTGCCCGGAGCCATTGTTTGTCTCTTCTGCCTGGTTTTACTTTTTCTCAATCCAGATATTGAAATATCTTAGTTTGGTGATTTTTTCATTAGGTTTCTGAATGTCTTTTACCCTATTTTTCCCTTTCCTCTCTCCCAGGGAAAACCTTTCAACTCCCTTTTACTCAAAGTCAACTTAAGGGGTGCCTGGGTGGCTCAGTGGGTTAAGCCTCTGCCTTCGGCTCAGGACATGATCCTGGAGTCCTGGGATCGAGCCCTGCATTGGGCTCTCTGCTCAACAGGGAGTCTGCTTCCCACTCTCTCTGCCTGCTGCTCTGCCTACTTGTGATCTCTCTGTCAAATAAATAAATAAAAATTTTTTAAAAAGTCAACTTGAATACCTTTTTTTAGAAACATACATGTCATAGATACAAGTTAGTATGTTACCCTAGAATCCATTCTCCCTCCTCTCTTTCCAATAGGGCATATAGCTGTCCATACACATGCTACATTTCCTTGTATCCAATGCTGCTTGGTGGAGCCATGTAACTTTATTCTCACCAATGAAGTGTGAATGAAGTATGTGCACGAATCACACATCATCTCCCTAAAAAAAAAAAAAAAAAAGGCTTTCCCTCTACCATTTTTCTTTCCAGTTTTTTTTTTTTGTTCTGACCATGTATATGGTACTATGAGCCAGCTTTTGCTGTATAGATGAAGATAAGGCACTACATTCTAGGACAGTTCTGTCCAATAGAAATATCTGAACCACAAGTGTAATTTTTTAAAAAATTTTAAAAGATTTATTTTAGAGAGTGATTGCATGTGCACGAGCAGAAGGAGGGGTAAAGGAGAGGGAGAGAATCTCAAGCAGACAACCCACTGAGTGCAGAGCCCAATGTGGGGCTCAACCTAATGACCATGAGGTCATGACCCTAGCTGAGACCAAGAGTCAAATGCTCCACTGATTGAGCCACCCATGCACCCCATAATTTAAATTTTCTAAACAAAAAAGTAAAAAGGATGGATGAAATTAAATTTAATAATGTATTTTAACCCAATATATCAAAAATGTTATTTCAACGTTCAGTTGCTATAAAGTTGTTAATGAGATATTTTGAGTTGTTGGGTTTTGTTTTTCATACAAAGTCTTTGAAAACTGGTGTGTATTTTATACTTGCAGCATGTCTTAATTTGGACTGGCCATATTTCAAGAACTCAGTAGGAATACCTGGGTAGTGGCCGCCATACTGGACAGAACAATTCTAGATCATGGCAGAGCGACAGGACAGAAGGCAGCTGGAGCCCTGGTATAGACTCTCCCAGCCTCCTTGGACTAACTGGCTATACCTATTATGTGAGAAGTAAATTTCTACCTTGTTGGAGCTGGGTTTTTTTTTTTTTTTTAAGTTTCTTTATTACAGAAGCTTAGCCTGTATCTTTACTAATACACTCACACTTATACACATAGTAATTCTAATGCACCCCCTCTCTGAAAACTCCTCTGTTCAAGGCTGGAGGCTTTATACAATGCCTAAAATTGAAGGAGTCCAAACAGAAGAAGCTCCAGTCCTATCACCCTAAGGAAGTGTCTGGAAGGCCAGATATTCTGTAATAAGCTATGCACCACTCTCATATACGTTTCATTTTTCAATCTTCTGTTGAAAAACCCCACACCTCCATCAGCTTCTCTTGAACATTTTTCTTTGGAAAATGTTTTGTAAGAACAGCTTAAGACAGAATTAAAAGTGATACATGTAAGATGGGATAAGACCCAAAGAACAAAAAGAGAAGTACAAATAAAGTTGAAGGATGGAAGAAGTCAGGCATATCAAAATAGGGTAAAAGTAATTGTTAAAGGAGAAAATCCTTGAAGCAGTTCATTGAACTTTCCAAGATATTTTACATTTTTGCTATATTCCAGATATTGGACTGGACCAACCTAGACTGGGGCACCAGAAAGACTTCTGGTGGATAGAACACAAAGAACCAAGTTATGAAGCATGTGTAGAAATAAGTCAGCTGACAAGAAGTAGAATTCTAGCAGAGGAGAAGCATGTGCAAAGGCCCTGGAGGAGTCCCGGAAGGACACATCTTGGAGACCATAGGCATTCGTTTTGACAAAAATACAGATTGCAACAGTGGAGAGTGGCTGGAGATGAGATCAGTGGGGTAAGTGAAAAGGATGGCTTTAAAAAGGCTTTGAGGTCCCTGGTGAGGGGACCTCTAAAGATGTTCAGCATGGCGTCACAGACCCGGCTGGTGGTGATGACAAGATCAGATCTGCCTGATAATGAATAGGACATTACAGATGTGAAACTGATAGGATATTGACCAAAATGGTGGATTTAAAGATAGGGCTCAGGTTTCTGAAATTGGTGATAAAATGCCTGCTGGTCCCCCACATTGAGAAGGACATAGAGGATTTCAAGAGCAGGATGACTTGTACAGTTTTGAAAAATGAAGCATGTTAGAAAGTTGGTAAGTGAATCCAGCCAAGGAAGAAAAGCCTGAGACCTTATCCTAAGGGATATCAACATTTAAAGGATAGACTGAGAAGGAAGATCAGAGAGACAGAGAAAGAGAGAGAGCTCATAAAAGCCAAAGGAGAGAACATTTCAGGGCAAATGGTGTTAGGCCTGAGGGCTGGAACATGTCCTCTGGCTCTAGGAATAAGGCAGGTGGTGATTTCAAGGGGGCACTCACTGGGGCAGCAGGGGCGGAAGCTGGGAGGAAGTGAATGAAAGAGGGAATTGGAGTGAGAAAGCAGATATGAGGGGCACCTGGGTGGCTCAGTTGTTAAGCCTCTGCCTTCGGCTCAGGTCATGATCCCAGAGTCCTGGGATATAGCCCCACATCAGGCTCCCTGCTCAGCCAGAAGCCTGCTTCTCCCTCTCCTGCTCTCCCTGCTTGTGTTCCCTCTCTGTCTCTCTCTCTGTCAAATAAATAAATAAATAAAGTATTAAAAAAAAAAAAGAAAGCAGATATGATCATTACTGTCCACCCTTTCAAGAGCCTAACTCTTAAGAAAGGAAAGCACAACCAGGAGACAAGGGAGGAGTTTTTGTTTTTGTTTTTTTTAAATATTTTATATAAATGTTTAATGCTAAGGAAATTCTCTAGTCAAATGGAAGAATGTTATATCATAGAGAAATGATGATTAATGGAGTATCATCTAAAGCAAGATCCTTCTCCTGAGATGGGAAAAGAGAAGCAGTTAGTGCTATAGCCACAAATCTGTGGAACAGGCAGAAGAGATATAGGGGCGCCTGGGTGGCTCAGTGGGTTAAGCCTCTGCCTTCAGCTTAGGACATGATCTCAGGGTCCTGGGATCAAGCCCCACATTGGGCTCTCAGCTCAGCAGGGAGCCTGCTTCCTCCTCTCTCTCTGCCTACTTGTGCTGTCTGCCAAATAAATAAATAAAAAGAAGCAGAGATGGGAGGGAGTTTTCTATTTTCCCGAAACTCAGCTGGGAGGACCTCTGCCAAGTGAGGGTAGGCGCTGCTGGCTCTGAATGGGGGCAGGGCTAACCTTCTTAGCTGTGCCCTTTGCTCCCAGGCTTCTCAGCTGCCTGGGCTTCCTGAAGAGAGATCAGGATAGGTGGGTGGGAGAAGAGTTGGGGCTTTGCCAGGTAGAAAAGGAGGAAAAGATGAGCAAGAGAAGTGAGGGTTTGGGGGCAAAACTAATTGCATGAAGTTTCTTTGGAATTTACTGGACAGGACTCTTACGAGCTTATTTTATTCAACTTCTTCCTTCTAAAAGGGAGAGACTGAAGAACTTACCCAAAGTCACAGGTCACTGCTGGAGGAGTGTTGGCTGAAGTTCGGAACTTCTGATCCCTTGTCTTTTGAGGAGTTTCCACCCCAGCTGTTTTTTTTATTTTTTTGGCTCCATGCTTGCCCTTGGGCACGAACTTTCTTGGTGGATTACTAGAAAGCAGTCATCTAGCATTTGGGAGAAGACAAGTTTGCTTTGCCTCTGACCTTGCTTTTGAGCATTACTGAGTAACTAGTTCCTCCTTTCAGTCAGGGGCTGCCTGAAATTACCTATTAGCATTTGAAAACCTTTTCTCTTGGGCAGTCTTCCAGCAGACTGGAGGGAAGCGTGGGGTTAGTACAATGGGAAAGGAAATTTTATAAGAGACAAAGCCAGCAGTTGTAATGTGCCCCACGATTGAGAACTTTTAAAATCTTTTCCTGTTTATCTCCAGTCACCATGTAGTCTTTCCTAATGTCTGTTCCTTTCATCCCACTTTGAATATTTCCCTCTTTGATTTAACTGTCTTCGTTACAAGAAAAAACATTTGTCTTTGGGATTGCGATCTTTGTGAAATAGCGAGGGACTGACTCCTTGGGCTATGCCACAGATCTTTCAATCGCCACCTCCTGGGTAGATGACACGTTGAGAATGCATTATCATACCTCTGATCCGATCGTTTTCTGAATTGAATGTAGCCTCAGTCTCTGTCTGTCAGTGGTTATCATACTAATTCTAAAAATGAAAAGGGCCCCACTACCAATTAGGATTAATCTGAAATGTGGAGGATACCTATTTCAAGGACTTTAAGCTTAAACACAATTATATAAATGATCTCAGATCAGCATTAAAATAATTTCCTTTCCTGCAAATGAAAGATACCATAGAACTTTTCAGATCCCCGGATAATACGAATTAGGAATACTATAAAATACGGACCTTTTAAAGAAGACAATGACTGACTATAAGAACTGGACTGTCAGCGGGGTTTAAGTGCTTACATTGGATTAACACTTTATTTTGTTGGACATCATGACCTAACTCAGGATTAGCGTTAACCCAGTTCAGCAAATAAAAATACAGAATGCTCAGTCCGATTTGAATTTCAGATGAACAACAGATAATTTTTAGTATTATTACGCACCCTTGCATACAAATGTATGCCTTGTTATCTACAATTCAAATTTCATAGGCCTGTATTTTATCTGGCAGCCCTACTCAGGATCCATATTAACTGCAGCATGGTGTGAAAACTACCTTCATTGCCAGCTTGGGTTGGGACACTTCTGAGCTATGTCCCCTGCCCTGTCCTTGCATTTGGGTTTATGTGGAATTATGGCTGGGCCCGAGTCTGCTACCCAGGCTGAGGACAGGGTGAGGACTTCTGCAGCATCCACAGTAAGTACACGTGGAGAGTGGCCAGGAGGCTGGAGGGCAGGAGGCAGAGACTGAGGACCCTCACAGTTACTTCATCCTCTATGGAGCATCCTCTACAAAGCTGTTAAGATTTCACACCTGCATCCTTTTATTTTATATATTTTTTTGAAGGCTTAATCTTAGAATTGTTCTAATTCGAGTATAGCTGACATATATACAATTAGTCTCAGGTGCCTGGGGATTCAACATTCGCATGCACTTTGAAGTGCCTACCATGTTAAGTGTATGTAAATGTATTCCTTTTTAGTAGAGCCCAGATAGAACTCTCTCAAGTCAGTAAATGAGGCTTTAATCTAAATGTGTTCCCAACTAATATTAACACCTGTGTATTAATGAAAGTTCCTCAGCCTCCTCTCAAGACCTCCTGTATCTTTATTTGACCTTCCTGGACTGGAAGCCAACAACTTTCATTGTGAGGTTTCTCCATTGTTCTTGTGAGTGGTAGTTAGTGGGGATGGGTTGGTCAGGATATTGAAAGAAGTTATCCAGGGGTCAAATGGAGGACAGTAAAGTTTTCCTTAAACTTTAGTGTTTTGGGTAGTACTGGAGGGACTGGAGTGGGGAGTGGGGGGTGGCTACCTACTTGTACCCTCCTTTACCCCCTGCCCCATCTTGAATAACACCTGAGGGCCATTTGATGATTCACAACCCAGTGACCCTTATGGAGCAGTCCATCTAGAACTGGAGATCCTGTAAGTCTAGGAAACATTTTAGGAACTCCCACCCCTCCCCCCACCTTCTACCCCGTTCGTGACCTGCACTCCCTGCCATAAGCTTATGATTGCACCAAGTGCCTACCGGGAAGATACGGACTCCCAAAATATTCTTAGAAGTGTGCGTATATGTCTATTCATTCACACACACATACCTACATATAATATCTTGTTAAGAATAAATATAATGTATATTCAATGCAGAAAAGCTAGCAAATACCGAAAAGGTATTCAAGAGGAAACAAATCACCCACAATCCAGAGAGAATGACTATTAACACTTTGAAATATGTTCTTTCAGTTTTTCTCACTCACAATTTTTTTTTTACATATTTGAGATCATATTTTCTCATCTACTATCAAGTTATCATTTCCCAGCATCAGACCTTGCTTTGGAAGAGGATGGGTAGGCCTTATGACTCTGTGTGACATATTGAGAAATCAAGTATTGAAATGTTGTAATCCCTAAGACTCTCCCAAATGATCTTTCTGAAAGAAAACTGCTCTTGGCAGTGATGACCTGTGCCTTCAAATTTGTAGCCTCAGGCTCTTGTTAAGGGACTCATTGTCATTTTTGTTTTTGTTTTTGTTTTTTTAAATAAAGATTTTATTCATTCACTTGAGAGAGAGGGGACAAGAGGTGAGGGAAGGAGGAGCAGAGGAAGAGGGAGAAGCAGACTCCCCGCTGAACAGGAAGCCTGATGTGGGGTTTGATCTCGGACTCCACTCTGGGATCATGATCTGAGCCGAAGTCAGATGCTTAACTGACTGAGCCGCCAAGGGGATCCCAGTCATTGTCATTTTTGGAAGAACAATTTTTACAGGAGTTCATAAAGACCTGTGTGGTATATTTTTTTTTTAGGTTTTGTGACTCGTATTTATTAGTATTGCATAAAACCAGTGTTCTTATAGATGTCTCTGTCACTCTTCAGTCCTTCATGTATTTAACTCACCATGTTAATGTCTGAGGGGGAATTAAAGCCCAGTTGAAGGAACCAAATGCTGATTTCCTCATGACACTCTGCTCAAGAGGCAGTGAGAGCTGGCTGATGTGTCTGCCCTAAAAACAGTCCAGTCCCATCTCTGCTTCTAATGGGGTGGGTAATCTTAGGCACATCTTTACCTCTATGAACTTCACTTTCCTTATCTATAAAAGAGAGGCATAGACTATATAAGCTAAGCCTTCTTTCACCTTTACACTCATGATTAAAGTCAGAGTCCAAAACAAGTGGAACATTTTTATGTCATTTTTCCCAGAGGTGCCCAGGAGTCTGGGGCCAGATGCCCAATGGACAGCACTTCATGATCATGTAACCACTGAAGTCTGACCGAAACAACACTGTTGCCACTGACCTGAAGGGACCCTTTCCTCCTAACACCTGCCGGATCATGAAATAGCTCCTCCATCACAGGTGTTCCCAGTCTCTGGTCTAACGGGAATTACCTGGATTCCAAGTCTACCCGAAGCCTATATTTCTCCCCATCAACTGGAGACGTTAATTCAAGAATGCCCGTTGCAATTTTGGTTGCTTCTCTACCTAGCTTCAGGAAGAAATAAATGTTTATTTAATAAATGAATGAACGATAACGAACTAGGTATACTTAGGGTCATGCATCCTTTCATTGTGAACTTGTGATACCAAGATTTTTAAAAATCCCTGTGTTTTTTATAATTTTCTAAAGGGAAGGTTTAAACAATTTGAATGTATAAAGTACTAAGTAACTTTTACTTCAGTGGGAGATTCCTAATGCTTTAATCCAAATTCATCTTTCTGATACAGATGTTGGACCAGACGACTATTGTATATAGAAGATGTATATGGAATTTATCTTAGCCTCATTTTTCCCTTATTATTCCCTTGACCATCATTGTGCCACGCTATAAGTACAAATAACCTAAGGGCACCCAGAAGATAGAATATGGTTGTGTCAAAGGAAAGTTATTTACCTTTGTAGATTACCTTCTCTGTGCCAGGAACTGTGCATATTCTGACATAATTATCATTAAAAACCCCAGAGTAATTCAATGAGGAGGTAAATTTTAATTCCTCTCCTCCTCTGCTTTGGAGAGATTTTTCATGCCTTAGGTCACACAAATGGTAATAGAATTGAGCTTCAAACGCAGGGTGAATACAGTTTCAAAGCTCATACTATTTTAAAGCAATGTTAGATAAAAAAGCATCTTTATCAAATGGAATTGGTTAAAGGAGTGGAAGAAACCCAAGGGACCACAGACATCAAATAAAAGATAAAAGTTCATGGATTTTGAACAGAACCAAAGGTTCCATGTGCTTGGCCATCCCAGTACTGAAATCCTTTTGTGAATTGCCAACTACATCACCTCTATCTTCTGACCTTATTGTTTCATTTGGCTTGCTCAGGAGAGTATGGAGTGGGGAGCCGTGACTGGGGAGTCAGAAGACTCTAGAATCCGCAAGGCCATCTGTTACCTGTTGCGTCCTAGACGAGTAACCTCGCTTCCAAGTCTTGGTTTCTCCATTTCTAAAATATTGACTCCCACAACCTGACGGTGTTTTGTACGTGGAGGGGACCCACATGAAATAACCATAAGAATGTTAATTTCATAGCTCTGCACAAAAAATCATAATGACTGCCTCAGCTAAAGCCTCCTGAGACTAATATTTGTTTTTCCAAGACTAGCAAGTATGAAAGAAGGAAGGAATTGGGATGCATAAAGGATTCTAGAGATAATTTGGATTCTAGTTCAATCTGGCTGCTGTGGTGACTATAACGATTTTGGATATACTTGATTATTGTCCTTTCTGCTCCGCGGGGAAATAAATCATTTTATGAGTCTAGATTGCATTTAACACCTCGACAGTAAAAATGAGGAATTTCACATGAAGCATTGATTTACTTATGACTAGGTCTTTAGCAATTCTGACCAAGTTACCGAATTTGACAGCAGAAGAAATATAAGCATCCAACAGTGGGTTGTTCCCAGTGAAAACAACCATGCTGTTTCCAGAAACATTTGGCAAGCAATTTGTGCGGGGAGAAAATAATAGCAAAGGCAAAAATGAACAAATGACAAGCCAGCCATCAATGGATGCCCCGTGGAGTCACCAAAGTTAAAAGAGAGATTTCCTGTTGTGATATCAGAGTCATAACTCCTTCTTGTGACTGCATGCAAATTAAGGAAGTGTCGGCTTGTGACGTGATCATATCAAGGAACTTATGAGTCAGCATCAATAAATAAAAATGCTAAGGAGAAGACTAAATAATTGCTCCTCTTTACAGTCTAACTGCCTACTCTTAAAGTTATATCAGAATCATAAATAACGAAATCTGAACAGCGTGGATACATGGCGAGTAGCCGGATTGGAAGTTCAAAGTATAATGAGGATTCTTCATGAAGACTTTCTTTTTTTTAAAAGATTTTATTTATTTATTTGACAGACAGAGATCACAAGTAGGCAGAGAGACAGGCAGAGAGAGAGAGAGAGAGAGGAAAGGAAGCAGGCTCCCTGCTGAGCAGAGAGCGACTCGGCTGGATCCCAGGACCCTGGGATCATGACCTGAGCCGAAGGCAGAGGCTTAACCCACTGAGCCACCCAGGCGCCCCTACATGAAGACTTTCTGAACTTGAGTTCTCCACATATCCTATTCCACAGACCTTTTGCTTTATTATTGAAGATCTTACAATCTCCCCCTTGTCAGCACACAAAAACTGAAGAATTATTTCTGATTTAAATCTCCGGCACTGAAATATTTTCAGCTTCCAGAGATGACCGGGCCAATGTCAGGTATGTTTGGAAATTGTCGTCTTTGGAGTAAAGGGGCTTGTTTGAGGTCAGAAGAGAATGTATCTTGTCATTAATTTCAAATGGTTTGTAATTCGCTTCCTCTCCTGTACAGATAGGATAAAGTGCTTTCTCTTTGAAAAATATGAAACTTTGACAGATCTTTTTAAAAGGAATGTTAAAAATCGTCTTGCGATTGGACACGACATGAATCTGAAAAGTATCCCGTCTTGTGTTAGCTGCTATTACTGTACATATTACAATCAAAATCATGATGACTATCTCTTCTAAAACAGGACTAGCTGATACTTAATGGTGTATTTATTACTATATTCGGGACAACTTTATTCACAGCAGTAACCTGCTACATGTTTGTTTTTTTTTCCAACAAGTGATCCCTTTTCCCTTGGTATTATCAGAAAGCTTTACCTCTGCCATCCTGAATTCCCCACCTTCCACCATGACTAACGTAGAATCTCCTTGAGGGCAGGATTCTGTCTGTCTTGTCCATGGCTACAGCTCTGCAGAGCATAGTAGGTACAGAGCGGAGGATTGCTGACCCGCGATTTCCTCCCTGTCTTCTCTGTGTAGTCAGGAGGGTGTGGCATGACCGGAATGTTCCCTTACACTCTGAAGGCAAAATTGGAAGGGACTGGCAGAAGGAGAAATGCAGCAGCTGTATCAACGGTCACAAGAAAGCGTTGTCATCTCTGCGCAGTCGGGGAGACTCTCTTCTACAGTGATTACACCTCTAACTCGAGATTCTGTCTCTTCACCTCTACGGAACTTCCCGGATGTAATCAGAACTCAGCCTCCTTAAGCAGAGGGCAAGGAGACACAGCAATGGAGGCAGGCCACTCCAGGTTGTGGGTGGCAGTTTTAATAAGCAAAGGGAACTTGCATGGGAGGCTTGTCGTGGGCAGCAGTAAGACGAATGTGTCCCTGCGGCCATCTGCCAAATGGCAAACATTTATAAAGAGGCCTTAACTGGGCTCAGTCCCATATGTTGTGCAGGTGTTTTCAACACCGCACCCTTATCTCAAGGCTGTGTCCTTGGAGCGACCTCTGGGAGCAGGAAAAGGCAAGTGGAACCCACATTCCAAGGATGAGGGAGGGGGCCAGGATCTTCTGAGCTCATGGTTCAACTGGCAGTCATGTCTTTTTGAGGACCTCTCCCAACCTCCTATGAATGAGTGTGACGATCACAGCAGTTCAGTTTCCTATTCCCGGGAGAGCAAATGAAACAAAAAGGCGAGGAAATCGGCGTTTGAGTTAGGGGGGTGGGTACAGGGGTTGAGAGATGCTGGAGCTGGGTGGTCTGGGTTCAGATCCGTGGCCTGCTGTTTGCTCTGTGTCTGGCATTGGGCAAACTCTTTAATTTGGATGTGTTTTCACTTCCTGGCTTATAAATGGGGCTTCCTACCTCACAGCATGTTGTGAGGATAAATGAGTTAATATTCGCGACATACTGTGTGGGCACTCCTTGTTGCCTTATTACTTGCTCTGAAGTAGCCAGCAAGCCGGCTTGGAGGGTTAGGTGAGCGGAGACTGTGGCATTCTCTACTGCTAACTAGCCATGGGTACTAGTTGTAACATCTCGAGGTTTCTGTCGTCTCATCTGTAAAACGAGCGTGGAGGCTGCAAGGAAGGGCTTCAGGATTTCAGATGCTGTAACGATGGTTCCATCTCTTCCCTTCTGAAATAAAAGCGTCCAGGGCACATCAGTGATCAGATTGAATAATGAATGTGTGAGCATCGTACAAATGCAAAAAGCAAATGTCATGTCAGTTTTCAGTGTCCGTACAGGCTCTACTCAGTACTGTATTCACTTACCCTGAAAACATTTTAATATTAATTTCCAAATCTGTTAAGTTCCAGTTGCTTTGAAGTATAAGACTGAGTGGTCATGAAAGAAAAGAAGGCAACTACAAAATCATTTTAATGAAATGGTTGGTCTGCTGACCAGCGATTTCCTCTCTGTCTTCTCTCTTTTCTTTGCCCATCTCTCCTCTCCACATTTTCCTCCTGCTCTCAGTCGAGGAATCCTGGATTCTTCCAACTAGGCAGTTCTTTCTCATTCTCGATGTCCCCATAATTGGATATATTCTTACCTTCTTTTTTTTTTAATTGGATTTTTTATTCTTTTCCTTTTATTCTAAACTATGCTTGGGCTGCTGATATATCTGCCTCATATGAGTCACCTGAGGCAAGGATGGGGATATTTAGTATACTGGCACAAATCTGTAGATGCTAGAGTTCCCACAGAACGCATGGCTTGTGGAGAAGGAGAATGTTGTTCTGCTCCAGCCGATAGACTGATGATGTGGGCTTCCCTGTCTGCTTATCACTTGAGTGAAATTATAGACCATATTTTACCAGACCTGTATTTGTTTTAAAAACACATATACAGGGATGCCTGGGTGGCTCAGTTGGTTAAGCGGCTGCCTTTGGCTCAGGTCATGATCTCAGTGTCCTGGGATCGAGTCCCACATCGGGCTCCTTGCTCAGCAGGGAGCCTGCTTCTCCCTCTGCCTCTGCCTGCCACTCTGTCTGCTTGTGCTCGCTCGCGCTCTCTCCCTCTCTCTCTGACAAATAAATAAATTTAAAAAAAACAAAAAAAAACAAAAAAAACCACATATACATATTTGCTTAAAAATAGGGGGCTCTATAAAATACACAACCATAGCATTTTAGGACTGGGAAAGATCTGAGAGTGTATTTAGTCCAAATTTAGCAGTTTTCAAACAGTTGGAGGATGTGACGACATGGTCATTTCACCATGGTGGTGTTCTTTCCAAATCCCATAACCGCAGTGTAATCATGAGAAAAACACCAGAATAACCTAAATTGGGGGAATATTCTACATGTTACCTACTGGTGCCCTTCGCCAAACTCACGGGGAAGAAGGAAAGACTGAGAAGCTGTCACAGACCAGAGGAGACTGGGAGGCACATCACTAGATATAGTGTGGGCTCCTGGACTGGATTCTGGAGCAGAAAGAGGACATGAACGGAAAAAAATGGTGACATCCAAGTAAATCTGAACTTTAATTAATAGTAAGGCACCAATGCCAGTTTTTCAGGTTGGACAACTGTACTGTGGCAAAATAAAATGTTAACAATGGAGAAACTAGGCGATGGGATATATCAGAGAGCTCTGTACTATTTTTGCAACTTGCCCCTAAGTCTGAATTTATTTCAAAATAAAAATGTATCAAAATACAGGTAGAAGCTCCTAATGTAAACTGTTACCCTTTTTTGGTGGGACATTACTCTAGTGCTGGCTTTTAATATATGAACTGGTTCAGAGGTCAGACAAACATGTTGGTAAATTTATAACTCCCTTGGGTGGGAAGTATGAGCATACCTAACTGCTCTACTTTTTAAAAAGGAATTTATTATTCACACATTTCCCTATGAATATTTGTTTAAATTATTCTAAATGATATTTTGCAAATAATGGTAGAATGGAATTATGTAAATAACTTTTTCAAATGAAATATAGACTGTTCCAAAAAGATCTGCTTAGAAAGATAAGCAGTTTCACTCTGAAACTGAAGACAGAATGAGAAGCCGATGAGGTAATTTGTCTGATCATTTCCTTTTCCAGTTACTCGAATGGTTTAAATATTAGCTCTGAAAAGATCTATGTGTCTTTATGAACTTCTGAGGACTTTGGCTGAATTGTCTCTTTTTTAACTGAAGATTGAGATCATAACTTTGATTAATATCAGATAAGAGGAACATGCAAAAATATATTAGCTTGTTCGCTAACCATAAAAATAGTCATGCAATATTTAGGGTCATTTGTTACTTTTATTATTCCTCAGTTTGAATATATATATATATATATAGTAGCAGCTAATAAATTAACTGGCTTAAATTCATGCTTGGCCTATTCATCCCAAAGAAAAACTGGAATTTAGATCTAACAGGGTCGCTAGTTGTGCCGACAAATCGGCTTGATTCCCAAGCAAATTACAAGGGGAAGAGGAACAGTTCAACCTTGTCTGTAGTCTAATTTGTAAAGCAGGGATGGTGAGGAATGACCAACCTCCAGACAGAGCTTTGGGCTGAACATGGAAAGATGGAGGAGTGTTATAAAGATGCCATCTTGGATGGAGTGAAGAATCCCCTGACGTGTTTTTCTCCATTTAATGTGAATCCCATCCTGCAGAATAAATGTCGCCTTCTTACTTCTGCCAGAATTTTAACATTGGCGTCTGGAGAAGGGAGTCCATAGCTGATGTGTACCAGGAACTGAGTTAATATCTTAAAAGAATTATCATGTAAATCTCTCATCACCCTGAATGTTCCTGAATGGTCCCCTCACGTTTTTTGCTATAAAGAAGTGGGTTGTTTATTTTTTTTTTTCAGATTTTAAAGACTTTATTTATTTATTTGACAGACAGAGATCACAAGTAGGCAGAGAGTCAGGCAGAGAGAGAAAGAGGGAGGAGGAAGCAGGCTCCCCTTTGAGCAGAGAGCCCGATGCGGGACTCGATCCCAAGACCCTGGGATCATGACCTGAGCCAAAGGCAGAGGCTTTAACCCACTCAGCCACCCAGGCGCCACCCCCCCCCCTTTTTTTTTTTAAAGAGAAAGAGAGAGTGTGTGTGAAAGTCAAGCACAAGCAGGGAAATGGAGTACAGGGAGAGAGAGAAGCAGACTCTCTGCTGAGTAGGGAGCCTGACATTGGGCTTGATCCCAAGACCCTGGGATCATGACCTGAGTCGAAGGCAAGCGATTAAATGACTGAGCCACCCAGGTGCCCCTGAAGAAGTGGTTTTTAACCTTACCATCCCCTGGGGAGCTGTTGTAACTCTTGATCACTCAGGCTACACCCCAAAGCAATTAATCAGAACCTCTGAGGGCAGGACTCCACACCAGTATCTTTAAGGTGCCCCAGGGAGTCACCATAAGCAGCCAAGGTTGACAAGGACTGTCCTCAGGGATCTACCATGCTAGAATTTGTCCAGAAATATACAAAGTCATTGTTAAATTAGAATGTGTTGGGCATTTTATGCTCAACAAACATAAAAAGAGTGTCTCAGCAGAAAACTTAAATAAACTCTGTCACATTGTTATCTGTCCCTCCCAGACTGATGAAGAGTGTTTCTTCTCATGTACCTTTCTTCTACTTCTGTCTTTGCTGTTTCTTCAACACAAAAGGCATATTTCCACCTGAGCTCCTTTGTGTTCAGTGGTCTTTTCTCTCCAGAAGGTTCTTTGCTATGATTTTCACCTGCCCAGACTGCTCACCTCCTTCAGGCCTTTGCATTAATGATGTGTTCTCGGTGAGGTTTCCCTGATCACTTCATTGAAAATTGCTCACCCATATTTCCAGCCTTTCTCTGTCCCTCCCCTGCTGTACTTTTCTTTACAGCATTTATCATGAGATGACATAATATACATTTCAATTATTTATTTGTTTCTTGTCTGCCTCTTGGGCAGGAATATTTGTGTGTTTTGTTTAGGCCATATCTACAGCGCCTACAATGCCTGGCACAAGATGGGGACTCATAACTATTGAATTAATCCATTAACCTTAGGAGGTACATTCTATTTTTGTTCTGATGGTACAGATAAGGAAACTGAATCTGGAACCGCAAAGTAACCTGCCTAGGAACATCGGTAAGTGATCCAAGTTCAGTCCCAGTGCCTGGGCAATTTCCCACCAATTACACTGTTTTTCTTTCATGGGTTAAGTGAAAAATTCGCCTCTTTGTAAAGGAAGGCTGAATTTTGAAGTAGATAAAAAGACTAAAGACCATTATATTGTAACGGTCAAACAGCTTGGTCCGTTTCAGGGACCGTTGGACCAACTATTACAATTTGATTTAGACGATGAGAATCTGAATAGATTTTAATATTTCAGCCTGAATATTGCAGAAGTACACAAGGTACTGAGAGGGGAACGTGCCAGTTGTGCTCAAGGAACAGCAAAAACATAGTATTGGAGGGTAGAAGTGGCACAGAAAGGCAATCCGTCTTCTGCACAAATCCATGTGAACAAATGTCGACGAGAGAAATTTTTATTTCAAAATTTTTAAAGATTTTATTTATTTATTTGACAGACCGAGATCACAAGCAGGCAGAGAGGCAGGCAGAGAGAGAGGGAGGAAGCAGGCTCCCTGCCGAGCAGAGAGCCTGAGGTAGGGCTCAATCTCAGGACCCTGAGACCATGTCCTGAGCCGAAGGCAGAGGCTTTAACCCACTGAGCCACCCAGGCGCCCCTTTGTTTCAATTTTTACTGAGTTATTTATTGTACTGAGAGTGAAGTCTTCATGATTCAGAAATAATATAGCTTTTTGATTGTACAAAAGAGGAAACTATAATTTTAGCTTACTAAAACTAAGAATAAATGCTTTGCAGGGTGTTTGGTTTTTTTTTTTTTGAAAACAGCTTTAGTAACATTTGGCATCATGATGATAATTTTGGTAAATTAAAATATTAAATTCTAACCCAAACTGATGAGTTGATTCTATGTGTGATATGTACACTAAACAGTTTACAAAACACCAGAAATAATGTAACAGAGTTTACATATTTCACATAAGCTCATAATGTCAATATGATAGGTAACCAGTTTCAATAAAGGACCAGGAAAATGATCCTAAGTAGTTTAGGTCACAGAAACTGGAATTCCACATAAGTAGAATTTGGTAGATATTTATATTTAGTATTAACTATAGGAGATTTAACTCAAAATTCATTTGCAAACTAGAATACTGTCAACCTTTTGAAGTGGAATGGTTCAGGCTGGAGTGTTGTGTGTCCAGACACTGTCATGGAGTAGGAGAGGGATAATGGACAAGCATCAGCCCATGTGATGGATAAAGATCTGTTCTGTACATTGAAAGTGTTTACATTTTCACAAAAGCTCAGAGGAAGCCAATCTCAGCTTCAGTAACATGCTAGCTCAAAGAGAATGAAATATTTTGAATATTAATATAAGAATATGTGTTTCACTCTCGAGGATGAAATGATCTTTGCTTAAGGACAAAAGTCAAATCTGAAGGTGTGTCCTCCAGAAATGAAGAAAACTGTAAATCAAGTCGCTGAGCTGTGAAACTGATACGAGATAGAAGACGAAAGAAAGGAAACTAAAATTATTTCAAGGTTTTAGGAATGCGGGACTACAAGATGATAACAGTATTCTTTGGTGATCAGGGAAGGGTACGGCAAGGAAGAGGAGTCTTGCTGGTGGTTTACTAAACTTAAAAGGATACAATCCATGTTCATAGAGTTGTTTTAGCAAAACAAAAATCACAGAACTTGAAAAAGGGCCAGTATTGGTGTTGAAGCATATAAAAAAGACTCGGGAAATAAATCACAAAAGATCTTCTTTATCCTTTATAACCAGATGTGCTGGGGCAGTCCTGGATTGAATTTTAAACCAATTAAAAAAAAATCTATGCAATATAATGGGCACTATTGGGACAATTGGTAAAATTTGAATATGGACTGTAGATTATAGTATTGTATCAGTAGTAAATACTTGATTTTTATCATTGTACTGTGGTTATATAAGAGATCACCCTTATTTTTAGGAACACACACTGAAATATTTAGGGAAAAGGGGCATAATATCTGTAACTTACTCTTTTAAAATAGTTCAGAAAAAAATGTGTGTTGTGTACGTGTGTAAATAATGAAGGAGAGAGAGAAAGATAGCAAATGACTAAGTCAATGGGGCAAAATGTTATAATGGCAAATCTGGGTAAAGGTAAAGTGTGTATAGAAATTCTTTTTACTGTATTCTTTCAAAATAAGAAGTTACTAAAAAAAGATAGCTCAAAAAACCTATCAAAAACAAAATAATATGATTACATCACACTTGGATTCTTAAATAACACTAGTTAAAAAAGGAAATAATAAAGAAATCTAAGAATATGTAGACCTGAATGTAAGTAAAACTACATGAAAAAATGCACTGAAAATGAAAAACCAGCCCTTGGGAGGAAACATAGCTATTTAAGTTAAGTATATATAGGAAACAAGCAAGCTTATCACCAAACCAGCAGTGAGTTTACCATTTTTTTCCTTCTGGTCCTCCTAGCACTTGGTTCAGATTTAGTCATACATGTGCCCCTAAATTTCTGACTGAAGAATAGGAAAAGGGGACTCCAGGAAAACAGAAAGTACCAAAAAGAACACAAAGGAGTCCAGAAAGCAGCCCCATAAAATTATTTACAAATCATAGGGTCACCTTGGAGCTGAACATGGCATGGATCTGATCCTAATCAGCATATTAAAAACTTTGAAAACTGAACTAACTGATCATAGCCCACATCTTAGACTGGAGAATACATGGAAAACTTGAGACAGATCGAGATAGCACTCCAAATATACCCAACCAGAGCCCACAGAAAATGTGTTAAAATTTGTGACCAGAACCTAACCTGATTGATTGTTAAAATTATTTACATTTTCCATAGGATTTAACAAAGTCCAGAGTCTTATAATATTTCAAATGTCTGAGACACAATCTAAAATTATTCAGTATACAAAGACCCAGGAAACTTTAACTCATTTGTGAAAAGACAATCAACAGAAGACAACATTGTGTTGACAAAGATGTTGGAATTAAGCAACCAAAACTTAAGGCAGGTTTTATTAAAATTCTCCAATAAGTAACTATAAGTACTCTTAAAAGAAATTAAAAAATAGAAAGTCTTACCAAAGAAGTAAGGGAGGGTGGGAGGTTGGGGGAGCCAGGTGGTGGGTATTATGGAGGGCACGCATTGCATGGAGCACTGGGTGTGGTGTAAAACTATGAATTCTGTTACGATGAAAAGAAATGAAAAAAAAAAGATTAAAAAAAAAACAATAAAAAGGCAAAAAAAAAAAAGTAAGGGATATAAAGAAAAATAAAATGGAAAATTTAGAACAGAAAAAATACTCCTCACATGAAAAAACTCACCAGATGGACCAAGTAGCAGAATGGATGACAAAATAACAAGTCAGTGAACTTGAAGATAAATCAATAGAAATTATTCAATCTGAATAACAGAGAAAAAAAGATTTTTAAAAACAAAGTCTCAGAATCCTATGAGAGTACTGAAAAAGAATGCCAACATTCATGTCATTGGAATCTCAGAAGAGGAGAAAGAATGTGCTGCTGGAAAAAATGTAAAGATTAATCACTGAAAACTACCTCCCAATTTTTTAAGTTTCTTTTTGATTCTAGTTAATTAACATATAGTGTTATATTAGTTGCAGGTGTATAATATAGTGTTTCAACACTTCCATACATCACCCAGTGCTCATCACAACTAGTGTACTCCTTAGTCCCCATCACTTATTTCCTCATTCCCCCACCTCCCCTCTGGTAATCATCAGTTTGTTCTCTATAATTAAAAGTCTGTTTGCTTCTCTTTCTCTCTTTTTTTCACTTTGCTCATTTGTTTTGTTTCTTAAATTCCACATATGAATGAAATCACGTGGTATTTGTCTTCCTCCGACTGACTTATTTTATTTAGCATAATACCCTCTAGCTCCATCCAGGTTGTTGCAAATGGCAATATTTCATTCTTTTTTATGACTGAATAATATTCCATTATGTATATACACAGCATCTTCTTTATCCATTCATCAGTTGATGGGCATTTGGGCTGTTTCTATATCTTGGCTATTTATAAATAATACAGCTATGAACATAGGGTCGCATGTATCCCTTTCAAACTAGTGTTTTTGTATTCTTTGGGTGTATATGCAGTAGTGTGATTGTTAGATTGTAGGGTAGTTCTATTTTTAACTTTTTGAGGAAACTCCATTCTGTTTTCTGGAATGGCTGCCCCAGTTTGCATTCCCACCAACAGTGCAAAAGTGTTCTTTTTTCTCCACATCCTTGTCAACATTTGTTGTTTCTTGTGTTTTTGATTTTAGCCATTCTGACGGGTATGAGGCAATATTTCACTGTAGTTTAAATTTGCATTTCCCTGATGGTAAGTGATAATGAATATATTTTCATGTGTCTGTTGGCCATCTGGATGTCTTCTTTGGAGAAATGTCTGTTTATGTCTTCAGCCCATTTTTTAGTTGGATTATTTGTGTTTTGGGTGTTGAGTTTTTAAGTTCTTTATATATTTTGGGTACTGTTTATCAGATATGGCATTTGCAAATATCTTCTCCCATTCTGTAGGTTGCCTTTTAGTTTGTTGATTGTTTCCTTTGCTGTGCAGAAGCTTTTCATTCTGATGTAGTCCCAGTAGTTTGTTTTTATTTTTGTGTTTCCTTTGCCTCAGGAGACACATCTAGAAAAAAGTTGCTACAGCTGATGTCAAGAGGTTACTGCCTGTGTTCTCTTCTAGATTTTTATGGTTTCAGGTCTCACATTTAGGTCTTTTATCCATTTCAAATTTGTTTTTGTGTGTGGTGTAAGAAAGTGGTCTAGTTTCTCTCTTCTGTATGTTGCTGTCCGGTTTTCCCAACACAATTTGTTGAAGACTGCCCGAGTCTCATTGGATATTCTTTCCTGCTTTATAGCAGATTAATTGACAATATAGTTGTGGGTTTACTTCTGGGTGTTCTATTCCTTTCCACTGATCTAGATGTCTATTTTTCTACCAGTACCATACTGTTTTAATAACTACAGCTTTGTAATATAACTTGAAGTCTGGAATTGTGATGCCTCTAGCTTTGCTTTGATTATTCAGGATCTTTATGTTTCTGCACAAATTTTAGGAGTATTTGTTCTAGCTCTGAAAAATGCTGTTGGTATTTTGATAGGGATTGCATTAAATGTGTATATTGTTTTGGGTAATTTAGACATTTTAACAATATTTAATCATCTAATTCATGGGCATTGGAATGTCTTTCCACTTCTTTATGTCATCTTCAATTTCTTTCATTGGTGTTTTATAGTTTTCGGAGTACATATCTTTTACCTCTTTATGTTTTTTTCTTTGGTATCTTATTATTTTTAGTGCAGTTGTAAATGGGATTGTTTTCTTAATTCTCTTTCTCCTGCTTCATTCATTTGGTGCATAGAAATGCAACAGATTTCTGCATATTGATTTTGTATCCTGCAACTTTACTGAATTTGCTTATCAGTTCTAGCAGAAAACTACCCAAATTTGGAGAAACATGAACCTACAGATCCAAAAAGCTCAATGAATCCCAATAGGATAAACTTAATGAACTCCATACTCAGATATATCATAATCAAAATGCTAAAAACTAAAATGAAGAAAGAAATCTTGAAAGTAGTCAGAGAAAAATAATTACCTATGCAGAGAAACTGCCTTGAATTAATATTTATGAGAGTTGCCCAGATAGTAGAGAGTGTTCCCATAAAGAGTGTACCCAGCTCCTTCTGATGTTAACCCAAGAAGATCATAAAGGAATCTTCTGGCTGATCAGATTCTAGAGGAAAGAGCAACAGCCCATCTTGGCATGGGCTCAGGGTAGACCAGATGCCCCATGAGGTTCAAACCCACACAGGAATGATCCTTCCATTTAGCCAACTCCATCCTTATGCAGGAAATCATCCAGAAGTATAAGGCACACTTGTCCTGGTGTTCCTTGTCCTGGCAGATGTTCAGAGCTTTCTCTTGATTTAACTCTCCCATCTCAAAGAGTTGCTGCTGACCCAGGATCTTCTTTCAGAGGTCAGATGTGACAGAGAAGTCCTAGGGGGAAGTTCTGAGAAGAGGATACCCGAAATTCATTCCACCAAGGGACTTCCCTGGTCCATTACATCCAAAATTGGCAATACAAAATGTCCACAGCAAGTGCTGGATTCAATCTTCTGTCCACAAAATCAGAAAACAGAAGTGAATCACATTCTAAGAAGACCCCACCTTCCAAAAAAGCAAGCTTTTGAAGATATAGAACTAAAACAAGGTGCTTTTTCCCCTTCCTACTAAAGTAACTTTGGTTTTTTGTCTCCTAGGTTTTTGGTGTGTGTGTGTGTGTGTGTGTGTGTGTGTGTGTGTTTGCTTTTAATTAAGAGACTATTCAATGGCTTAAATGGAAGTTTGATATAATTATACTTCTTAGAATAATGTTCTATAATCATAGATTATTTGAATGTGACTCTTATAAATTAATTGCTTCCATTTTATTCTATTTGTAGGTAATATAATTACAGTACTTTTAGTCTTAGCAAGACCACTAAAATAATCTGGAAACACAGCAGTAATTATTTTTTTCTTTCTTTTAAATAAGTTTGATCTTTTCATTTTTTGGTTCTACTGCTATTATTTAAGTAACTATAGAATAGTTCCAATGAAACTTCATGGGAATATCATTCTTAGGATGTTTTACAAATGTATATTCTATACATGTGAGTCTTATTGGCAATTTTTCTTTTTATTCGGTTTTCAGATAGTGCATATTATTTTCATTGTTGTTAATTAGCAATTTTTTTCTACTTACTGTTTCCAGAAACAGTAAGCATATAGCAGCTCAAATGGAAGTTTGACTGGAATTACACTACTTATGATAGTGTTTAATAAATGTATTTTATTTAAAAGTAAATTTCATGAGTAAATTGTTAACTTTTCTTCTATTTCTACATAGTAAAGGATAGTATTTCACTTGATGGTGTTTAAAACATTCCCCACAACCTGACCTGTGACAAGAGTTTTGCTTGAGTGGTCTTGCCATTGGAGGTATTTGAAATTCAAAGTCCATATCTTCATTCCAAGGGCCGAATTTATTCTAGTTGTGAGGCTAAGAGAATTACGTAAGCAAATGAGAGTTTAAAAGAAAATCCTTCTGATGACTGTCGCTGTGCTTAGCATCAGAGCCAAAGCCCTCGCCACAGCTCCAAGGCTCAGAAGGTGCTGGGACCTGCTCACTGGGCTCCAGGCATTCTGTCCTGCCACAGAGCCTCAAGGACACCAAGTTCCGTCCACCCTTTCCTTCATACCGTTCTCCCTTTGCCTGAAATTCTATCTCTCCTCTTTTCCTAGGTCTTCCTCATCCTTCAGGTCTTAATGTACATTTTTGGAGATACATATTGATTTCTCAATCAAAATTAGTTCCTCTTTTCCATCACACCTTATGGATGTATTAAAACATGTATTATAATGTGCAATTATATAATGATTTATGTGATTATTTGTTGAATGTGTGTGTTCACACCTCTGTGTTTTTAGGGACTGGATGTATTTCTTGTTCATTTACTGTATCCAGTGTTTTAAGAGCAGGGAGGGGAAGTTGCTTATTGGCTTCTGGTGGGACATTTTTCCTTATGCAGGCCTATCAGGTCTTGCTGTGATAACAAATCACAAAACACAACCTCCCAGGGATTTATAAAAACAAGCATTTATTTCTCACTTGTGCACCTGTGGATGAACTGTTACTCATCTCAGCTTGCCTGGGCTCAGGGTTTGGGTCAGTTTCATTCTCTCAGGTCTGCTCGTCATTTAAGGGCCCGGGTTGAAGAGGCAGGAGCAATGTGGGCCTGGTCCTCTGAATGTGGACCACACAAGCACAGGAGAAAGAGCAGAACACAGTATGTTTCTCCAAGCCTCTACCCAGAGCTTGCCCATCCTCTTGTCTGCCCACATGCCACTGATCCAAACCAGTCAGAGGGCCCAGTCAGTTTGATAAAGAAATCAACCCCACGCCTCTATAACAATCCCAAATGACTTCACATTTCCAAACACCCCTGGGGGCTGCTCATAAGCACCCTAAGCCTTGGCACTCAGGATTCCATGCCACAGACCCCACACATCAGGCCTCACAATCCTCAGAAGCAGGTTCCATGCCGGAGGAGTCTGTGGGCATCCCATGTGAGAAATTAGGTGCTCCCAGCAGAGTAGCTGGACAGAGAAATCCACACAGAGTGACAGTGTTCCTGGTAGGAAAGAGAGATTTCCTTCAAGGGCCTCAGTTCTGTGCATTACAGGAAGGCCCTGACCCACCATCAATCCCACAGTGTGCCCATATAACTCCCTTGGTATCAAGTTCTGGGTTGTCATTTAATCTGTGATCAATATTCACTGAGGACTAATGGGTGCTGCCCAGTGCTGAGTTGAGGCTGGTGATCAGGCAAAGTGCCAGGTCTGGGTCAGACCCTTCCTGTATGGTCTCTTCTCTCCTCCCTCCTCCTTCTCATGGCATTGGCCCTTTAATATAGACTCATCCCCATGACCCCTAAGGAACAGATGGGTAGAACCCATAAAACAAATGAGAAAAGAGGGTTAACTGATGAAAAAGCCAGAACGTCAGGAATCTGTCACTTGGGAAATGCAGTCCAGTGCTTGAGAGCTCTATTGCACTATTTAATTTCATCAGACTAGTCAAATCTTGGGAAGCCTTTAGCCAACCATATGTAAAAAGCCTTTCTTTACCTAGCAGGGAGATAATAAATATATGCAGAATGAGTGTATAAACCTGTGCAATTACGTGGTATGGATGAAGGGGGAACAGCACCAGACAACAAACCATAAACTAAGTGCTAGCCATGTCCACACACTGGTATTTAAATGCAGTGACAGTTTTATTGCTTGGTAGCTTAACCCTATGCTATGGTACTATTATTATCCCCTTTAAATACCAAACAGGACGGAAATGCAATCTTAAAAGCTGTGTAAACAAGAATCAACAAGCCCAGCCATGGCCTTAGAGGGAATGAGGCTACACAGGCATCATGTATGAGCATGAACTTTGGCCATTCCCATCCTGCCCCTGCCACTTAAACTCACCATCCACGGAGAGTGGGCAGATCATTTAATATCATAGAGCTAATATTTGAGCTAAGCACTAACCAGAGCATTATTTCATTTAATCCACACAACTGTTCGAGGTGCTCTCCATTTCAGAGAATAAGAAGCTGAGGTTTAGAGAAGCTAAACAATGTACCTAATATTTGAATTGGACATGTGATCCTAGAACCGGTCTATTCTGTTTCATTCAGTAGACCTAATAAACGCCATGCTCTTGGGAACACCAAAAAGGATGTGTATAAAAGTACCATTCAAAACACTGAAACTAAAGTCAAAATTAATATAAAATCAACTGAGACCTTACGGAATTTCTTTAGAATTGAATACAGCCCATCACAGTACCATTTCTTAAATCTTTACTATGGAATTATCACACAAGTCCAAGAAGGAGGTCCTACTCTAATTTTTACATGTTAAATTATGCGTTTTTATGAAACGCTGTTAAAGTAGCATAAGCAACTTTAAGAAGATGCAGTAGTGCCCTCCAGCTATGTTTGGCTGGTCCCCGTGCCTGCCCCAAGCCCAGCCACGCTATCACAGGGAACGCGATATGCTGTGAACATCAACGGAACCATTACTTTTGCTGAACAGGAATGTAAGAACAGTGCTGTTATCAGCGTTCTCCGAGAGAGAGCTGCAGATGAAATCACGTCCAACCTCACTACTGCCACAGATGATCTAGGATAGGGCCTCCGGTCCCCGTGGCTTTCCCTTGAGAATGTCCAGGTAAACGCCTGGGCACAGGTTTGGCTGGATCCGGAAATTTAGGGGTTGTTCCCTTTCTTCTGGGTGACTGGGGTCACCTCTCACGTTCCAAATGAAATAAGTCACTTTTTTCATTTGCTTTGCAAACGTTTATTGATGGCCTACCATTCTCCCAATATATAATGCAGCAGAAACACCAGCCAAGACCCAACGCCAGCTGTGCGTGTCCCAGGGTCTGCCTGGTGTGCGCGAAGGACGAGGGTACCGGGAACCCCCACCCCATTAGCTTGTTCGAGCCCCGCAGCCGCAGCGCCCGCCTTGCGCGCGCCCGAGGGCGGCACTGCCCAACGAACATGCACACGCACGGGAGCGCCGCGCTCCCGCGTCCCCGGCGCTGCGCCGGCGGCGGGCGCGGGCGGGAGCCCGGGAGTCTGAGCGGGAGGCGGGAACACCAGACTGGGCGGGTGCCCGCGAGCGGCGCTCGCGCTTACGCTTCTCTGCTCACGAGGCCCCGCCCCTGCCCCCGCCCACCTCTTCTCCCGCGCGCGGGCTCCGCGCGCTCCAAACCGCGCGCGTGCGCGCGCGTGCGCAGGCCAGAGCCCTCCAGGGGCGGCCCCGTAGACTCCATAGAAAGCGTCGCAAGGTCCCGGATTAACCCTTTGCTCGCTCGCTCATTTAGAGGCCCGGTCAGGTTCCGTGCCTGCGCAAGCCGGCGGCGCGCCTTCCCCCCAGCCCGCACCGCGCATGCACGGGAAGGGGGGTGCCGGTGGGGGTGTTCACGGCCGGCTAGACATTCTGTGCTCGTGCAGGAGGAGGGCTGCTACCATCAGGGACGTGCACGATTCCCTCCCACCCCGCCCCCTCCCCAAACTCCAAAAAAAAAAAAAATTCCAAAATACACTGCCACCCACCGTGCCCCCGCGCCCCGCGTCCAACCCGTCCCCGGCCTGCTTGCAGTGAGCGCGGGGAGCCCACGGCGAGTGTCTGTGGCTGTGCCAGGCTGCAGGTAAGCGCGGGCCGGGGGTGCGGAAGGGGCCCGGGCTATCCGCGAGGCGGGCGCGGGGGCGCGGGGGCGGCCGGCCGCCGGCGCGGCGGAGCGGCCCGGAAGACGCGCGTTCTCGCCGAGCTCTGGGGCACCAGCCAGTTCCAGGATGTGCGGGCGGCCGCCAGCGGTGCGGTGCGAACGGGGCCGGGCTGGGGCCGGGACCGGGCCGGGCGTGGGGACCGGGCGCCCTAGGGACCGCGCAGGCCGGCGAGCGGGCTCCGGCAGCGGCCGGGCGGCGGCGGCGACGGCCCCGCGCGCGCGCTCGCCGAGCCTCGGCGACGGAGCTCATGGCCGCTCCCGCTCGCACCGCCGCAGTGCACCGCGGTGGGGGTTGGGGTGGGGACGGCCCCGAGCCCGGCGCGGAGCGCGGCCCGCCGGGCGCCGCCCCTCCGAGCCGCGGGTCCCGCCGCGCCGCCCCCCGCTGCCTGCCGAGGAGGCGGCCGGGACCCCGCGCTCGCACTCCCGGGTGCGCCCGCGGAGCTCGGGAGTCGGCCGCGCGCCGCCCCCGCCCCCGGCCGCGGGAGGGCGGGGGAGGGCCCGGCGCGAGCCGGCCGGGGAGTGCGCGGGGCGCGAGCTCCGGGCTCGCGGGGCGCGGCGCGGGGCTGCGTAGCCCGGCCGCACGCCCGCTCCCGCTCGCCTCTGTAGCTGCAGCGGGCCCTCCCGCTTGGGTTCGGAGCCGCGGCCCCCAGCCTGCGCTGGACTCCGATTATGAAAGGGAAAGTGGCCCTTGCACCTCCGCGCCCCGAGGCTGGGAGCTTTTGTTTAGGAAAGGATGCAAACGTCCTTATCCGCCTCCCCCCCCCCCCCCCTTGCTCCCGGGCTGAAAGAAATGAGAGCAAGGCCTGAGAGGCTCTCAAATCCTCTTGGGTCTTTCGTTTCGTTCTCTGCTTCCTCCCCATCCCGAAGTTGCGAGCTTTCAACCGGGAAGTCGTGCGGCCGCCATTGTCGCGGCTTCCCCGGGGTAGGGAAGGCGGCTGCCGCTGCTTATATAAGTTTGACTTTGCTGGAGCCCCCGCTCCCTGCTCCATAACGGAGGCCCAGCGCGCCAGCGGTTTGGAGAACCGCAATCAAGGGGCAGCTTTGTTATGGAGGTGTAGTTGGGGCTACATCTTTCCCTCCGCCGACAGATACTCGCAAGGGCTAGCTTCCAGTTTAACTCACCTGAACTTAGTAACTGGAACATCTCAGTTGAAAGAAAAGTCCTAGGCGATCTTGAGAGTGGGGGCCAAATACCACACTGCCCCCCCCCCCAAGAAAAACCACCCACAGTGGTATGTTGTCATGGGTACTGCAGGGACACTCCTCTCCCTAGTTCCATGGACTTTTATCTCGCAAGCCCTAGGCAGTTACAATAGTGGGAAAAGGGGAAGTAATTAGGTAGGAAGGTTTTGCGTGGCTGCCTTCCTTTGGAGATGACTGCAGGTTGAGGCGCATCTGGGGGACAGCCAGAGTCCTTAAAAGTATGTTGCCCAGCTCTCACTGTGCAAACCCCCTGCTACTGCAGGCATCTTATCGGTGTTTTACTGTGGAGGGAACTTTTGAGGGTTTTCAGAGTGTTGGTCTCGAAGTTCAAGTCTTGCACCACAATTTTTGTGTAAGAATATTGCAGCTTGGTCTCTTGGTCCCACCACACTGAAGTTTGTGTGGTCACTATTCAGTGGCGGAAACATGTTTTTTTCAGGATAATGGGCTGCAGGATGGAGTC
Organism: Mellivora capensis; assembly: GCA_004024625.1. Taxonomy (NCBI): domain Eukaryota; kingdom Metazoa; phylum Chordata; class Mammalia; order Carnivora; family Mustelidae; genus Mellivora; species Mellivora capensis. The sequence continues at coordinate 48,649 of PISX010005862.1, read as the reverse complement.
CCTCTGGTAAGAGTTGAAACTCCCCCAAAGGGAGAATTCTTTGAGCCTCCCTGTGGAGATTGAGGTAAACACACCTGTATTTCTCAAAACCATAAAGACTAGCGTAGCCTACGTGATATATATTATGCACACAGAAGCACAGAAAGAAGAAAGCAGCTACTGTTCCTTCTCCAGTGTTAACTGTTGGGGATGTACACTTCTATAACTTCATTTAAAAATGTACACTGTATATGAGCCTAGAGATAAATATGGAGGGCTACATACCCAGCAGGATATGGTGGGGTTAGGGGAGACTTACTGGCTTTTTCTGTATCTATGTAGCTATCAATATTTGTGCAAATATGGACATGGCCTCTGTTTATGAGAACTTCCTTAGTGGTTCTCCAACACGTTCCTACAATCCCAGTGTACAGCCCCCTGCATGCTCCAAGTGCCACAGCCTTTATCTGTTCTCATTCATATCTGTTCAGAGCTGGACCTGATGCTGCCAGTCACCCTCCTCTCTGTTCCTAACCTGAAAATGGGTTCATGTGCAAGTGGCAGGACAAGAAAGGAAAGTTTTATTTTTTAAAATCAATTCTTGAAAACATTCTTGTTTAGAATTTGGGATGGAGGAAGATTCTACCTTATTCTTGTTTGTCCTTTTCTCTTGTAGGACTGGCGTGCCCCAGATCAGAGTTATTCTGATCTGAAGAATTTGGTGTTTAAAGCATTAAGATAATAGCCTGAGTTGTTCATGGTAACTATAACTTTGGGTATTAAAGCTTGGAAATATGTGTGTGTGTGTGTGTGTGTGTATAAATTATGGATTAGTACTTCTGTTTCTTTGGGGGGAATGCTTTGTGAAATAAAAGGAAAACAATGTTTCAAAAGGAAAATACACAGAACAAAATTATCTTAAAAAGGTAATTCTTTAACCGGGTCTTTTGTCCCAGATGTCTTTCGTGCCAGTTCAGAATGTCTTTTGCTTATGAAATACTCAGAGCACTTGTCACGTACATCCGGTCTTGATGACACTTTCATCTGGATGGCAGATAGATTGGCATCCCGATGGAATGAAGGCACTTGTCACTGTTTTCCCAAATGCCATCTGAGGGTCATATTAAACTTAACCCTCATTCAAGTGGCCCAAAGCTGGTGAGGAAAAAAGCAGAAGACCACACTAACTGGAATGTTTTGGCAGTAATCTCCCTTTTGGGTTCTGCAACAGTGATTTGTCTCTTCTGTCAAGGAAGTAGAATATTGAGCACTAGTATTAGTTATTTCACCGAAACTCCTGTTCTGTACCTGGAATTAGAGTAGACACAACAGGAATAGAGCCTCCTTGCCTTGGACTTCTTTCTTAAGCCTTGAAGTTATTTGTTGTTATTACCTCTAGTTGTCAGGAAGCACAGGTTAAAGCGGTAGGTTGCCTGGATTTGAGTCCCAGCTCTCCAGTAAATGACTAGAATATGGGGCAGGTTCCTAAACTCATCTAAAAAAGGGGGCTAGGAATGCCTACGTCTAAGGTTATTTGATGAATACATTTATGAAGACATGCAAAGCACATGGAACAGTGCCTGGCATGTATTCTGTGCCCAGTAAAAGTTGCTGTTGTTATTACTAAGCAAATACTTTATAAACTGGAGATGATAGAAATAACAAGATGGAAGTCCCTAAGCTGGGATCAGTGTTTTGAACTCCTCTTCTGGAGCCACCTCTAACATTGATTTTCTGAAATTGTTAGGTACTGAAAATTGATCAGGAAATGAAAGTCTGCCTGTGTTTTGTGTATGGAAAAGTACCGGTTCATAATTACCAAACTCTCTTTTTGAAAATTTTTTGTAGGAGTTTTTCATCAGTATGTCTGAAACCATTAAATATAATGACGATGATCATAAAACTCTGTTTCTGAAAACGCTAAATGAACAACGCCTGGAAGGAGAATTCTGTGATATTGCCATTGTGGTTGAAGATGTGAAATTCAGAGCACACAGGTGTGTTCTTGCTGCCTGCAGCACCTACTTTAAAAAGCTTTTCAAGAAGCTTGAGGTTGATAGCTCTTCAGTAATAGAAATAGATTTTCTTCGTTCTGATATATTTGAAGAGGTCCTGAACTACATGTACACAGCAAAGATTTCTGTGAAAAAAGAAGATGTTAACTTAATGATGTCATCAGGTCAGATCCTTGGGATCCGATTTTTAGATAAACTCTGTTCTCAGAAGCGTGATGTATCTAGTCCCGACGAAAATAACGGCCAATCTAAAAGTAAGTATTGCCTCAAAATAAATCGTCCCATTGGAGATGCTGCTGACACTCAGGATGATGATGTGGAAGAAATTGGAGACCAGGATGACAGTCCCTCTGATGACACGGTGGAAGGCACCCCCCCGAGTCAGGAGGACGGCAAGTCGCCTACGACGACGCTCAGGGTTCAGGAGGCGATCCTGAAAGAGCTGGGGAGTGAGGAAGTGCGGAAGGTCAATTGCTACGGCCAGGAAGTAGAATCCATGGAGACCCCAGAGTCGAAAGATCTGGGGTCCCAGACCCCTCAAGCCTTAACATTTAATGATGGAATGAGTGAAGTGAAGGACGAACAGACGCCAGGCTGGACGACAGCGGCCAGTGACATGAAGTTCGAGTACTTACTTTATGGCCACCATCGGGAGCAGATCGCCTGCCAGGCGTGCGGGAAGACATTCTCCGACGAAGGCAGGCTGAGGAAGCACGAGAAACTGCACACGGCCGACAGGCCGTTCGTTTGTGAAATGTGTACAAAAGGTTTTACCACACAGGCCCACCTGAAAGAACACCTAAAAATCCACACAGGCTATAAGCCCTACAGCTGTGAGGTGTGTGGAAAATCCTTTATCCGCGCTCCGGACTTGAAAAAGCACGAGAGAGTGCACAGTAACGAGAGACCGTTTGCGTGCCACATGTGTGACAAAGCCTTCAAACACAAGTCCCACCTCAAAGATCATGAACGAAGACACAGAGGGGAAAAGCCTTTTGTCTGTGGCTCTTGCACCAAGGCGTTTGCCAAGGCGTCCGATCTGAAAAGGCACGAGAACAATATGCACAGTGAGAGGAAGCAGGTCACCCCCAGTGCCATCCAGAGCGAGACAGAACAGTTGCAGGCGGCCGCCATGGCTGCCGAAGCGGAGCAGCAGTTGGAAACCATCGCCTGTAGCTAGAGGTGCTGGGACAGGACCGCTCGGCCTGAGCCGCGGAGACCGACTGCGTTGTTGGTAACACGTGAACGCCAGTCACTGTGTTGCTGTGGAAACTTACGGAGCATTGTACTCACTGGACGGAAGGCGGTGCTTGGTTAGGTATTCGGAAGACTTTGCAAGGAAATGGTGTTCCTTGGGTCTGACCTAACAGCCTCACTGTCCTGTCTGGGGTCTAGTAGTGATGTGGCCAGTAAGCCCTCCCCTCCCCCTCTCTTGTAGGATTTTCATTTGAGAACTCCTGTGTCCAGGTCAGAAGTGAGAGACTCCTGTTCCGTTTTTTTAATTCCTCTCTGCACTTGCTGACTGGCAAGCGCACTGCACAGAGTGATAATCGAGTGCATTGATTTCCCAATCATCACGATTCTGTGGGACTTACAGGCAAAACAGCATTTTTAATAACTTGATAAAAGTACGTCATGTAGATGCAGAAAATATTGGTGGGTAGTTGACCAAGAACACTGCGCAGATACGAAAACAAGTTCCAGAATTGCAGAATGGTATTAGATTTATATTTGGTTTGTTCATTTTATATCACTGTTTTTCACTGTTTTTGTGGACAAATAATGGTTGCTTTGCTAAAGCGTTTCTTCATTTTGATGGCCCACACCGACCCCAAAAGATGGAGTCACAAGTCCCGAACAAAGGCTGAGTAAACCCACAGGAATGACAGTGGTCTGGGGGCTGAGTTCTTTTTGTTCCTCTTTTTTGGGCATTGCCACCCTGCAACAGATGGGGTTTTGGGGTAGACCAGTTGTTAGAGGGATAGCAAAGGGGGAATAGGATCCTGGCTCTCAGGGATGAGGTTTTTCACGTTTGCAACAATTGGAAGATTTTTCTAGATCAAAATGATTCTTAATTGATTTTGAAATTGGGTTTTTATTTAGGATCAAAATTAGGATAAGAACAGGTATGCTTCTTCAGATACATTTGTGTCACTTAGGAGAATGTCATCAAGCTTTTGGGCTCTCTGCAGCACGTGATTTATCCATAAAGGAGATGTAATAGCGTTACTAAAATTAATAAATTGAAAATCTTTTTAAGTGTGTAAATAGTGTAGAAGTGTTGGTCTTATGTATTTCAAGTAAAAGTAGACAGCTGCACTTTTTTTTTTTTTGCACATTGGATTAAAATAACTTCCATGAGCAGCAAACATCAGTCCGTTTTCTAACCAATATTAAAGATTGTAAGACCAAATGTTTATTTTTTTGAGGTATATTTCATCATTGGTGGTTACAGTTTTAAGTAGAATTTGATTGCCATTTCATAGCCATAAACAGAATTATAAACACTGTTCCAGTTTTGGTGTATGAAACTTTTTTTTAACTATTTCCTTAGGAATATATTGAAATACCAAAATAGTTTTAATTACTTTCTGTAACAAAGTATTAGTCGATTATTTTAGACTGTACAATTTTAGAAAAGTGTCATTTTTTAAAATTTTATTTTTGATCCTAGAATTTTTTTTCGAGTTACATTAAAATAATTTCATTTCATAGCTTGTTGCATTAACACCTGTAATTACTATTGTGGGAGAAATTTTATTTTTTAAATTGATGTATATGTTATGCCCAAGATTGTAGGATGAAGATGCTACCTTTTAAAGAGACTTATTTATTGGTAAAATGTTTACTTTAGTTTAAAATTAATTTAATTTCCTTTCTTTAAAGTTGTTTATTCTGTTCTAAAAGTAGTCCTGTCACTGTGTTTATATGCTGTTAGTGGAAGGGGAACTGATTGGCGTTCCTTGGCTGTTTTAACCAAAGCAAAGGAAAAATGATTTCACATCTTGTTGATAGCTACTTCAACAAACCATTTTTTGGGACTTCAGTTTTGTATATAAAAGAAAATATACTTCTATCATTCCTGTTTTCATTTTTTTCATAGCAACCTCTCACATATCCAGGTTTCTACCAAAGCACATTTTCTATGCTCTTTTCAACTTGGTTCTACAGAGTTGCAAGTTAAACCTGTGGTGTGGACCCTCACTGAAACCACATAGTCATGGTGCCACCCACACAAAGGAAAGCTTCATTTTCAGCACTTAATTTGTATTGTGTAAATATCTGTCATCTGTCCTATTTTGCATGAGAAGAAACTTATTTGTGGTTTACCGTGTTTAACACCAGGACTGGGTTTGTATGTGTGTTAGTATGCATGTTCTCTCTGGGTTTTTGGTGGCAGCAAAGTCATGATGTGGTAGCTTTCCGATCTTCTGGTCTTTCAGACTGCCTCTGTCCACCCAGCTGGCTTGAGTGATCCCCTGGATGGTAAAGCCCATCATGTAAGACCTCCAGTCACAGAAAGTTAATCCTGAAGTATGCTTACGCTGAATCTAGTGTGAGAGGAGAGGAAATTATAAATGTCAGCACTACTAAAATCATTTCATTTAAAAATTTCATTTAAAAATCACCTACTTTTTTCTCTTTGTACAAAGAGAATGTCTACATTTTAACTTTTTTCTAAGTTGCTGTGTATTGGCAATGATGGACGAAGAGAATTTTAGGAAGCCTAAATTTTAGGTAATTGCCTGTTAAAAAACTTGATCATGATTTTGGAATTGTTAGCAACTACAGAAGTCACCACCAGGTGATCTGGACACTAACAAATAATTCCTACTCTTTGGTTGAAAAAAAAAATGAAGTGAAGGAGAATGTTGCAGATTTATGCAGTCTCCAATTTACTAGAGTATGTTGTGGAAGGTTGAGTGTAACTCAGTCATTGGAAACCTGGAATTCATTTTCCTGAGTAATGCTGTTGGTGATTAGTTCCCAGAGCAGATGAAAGCCATCCCTGTAAGTGTGATACAACTGGTATACTAAAGATTCTAGTCTCAAGTCCTAAGTCCTGGGAATGAAGGAATTGAAGCTTCCGGGGCAGCAATTGGAGAGCTCTCGCTTTCCTTTCTGTCATTTACCTTTAACATCCAACTCCTTTTCTCCACTGCCCAAACCCTCTACCTCCTTCCCACCCCCAGGATTGGGATACAAGACATTAGGCTGGAGACAAGGTGACCACTGACAGCCATCACAGAGGTGAGGTCCCAAATCCCATTCTGCCTCCTTCTCGTACTAAATCAAGGAGCAGCTTAATGATAGGCAACTCCCTACCTTTCTGATGAAACACTGCCATTTATTTTGAGACTGCCCGAACTGCTCATTATTTCTTGAATTTTGTCTTCATTTTAGCAAACCCCCTTGTAACTGGGAACTTCTCCCCCTTGGAACTATTCCAAAATAAGTTTAACTCTTAATCTATTAGACAATACTTGAAATTTGTAAAGGGAGTGTATCTTATTGAACATATGTTGAGCATTGTGTGTGAGCGTCTGGGCTGGATCGTGGAGATAACAGGCAGAAGAGATTTGGCCCCTGCCTAGCAAGAGTGTGATTCCTTTCCGGATCTTATATGTTCGTTTTCAAAATGAGGATGCCATTTGCCCATCACCTATTCTCCTTGATTCCTTAAAGGTCACCATACTAATTTTTTCTCAACAATTGTAGATGTAATTTATCTGGTCTATGACAGCTTTCAGCAGTTTTACGTTTTCGTGATCTCTTCAAGAAATATTCTCCCATTACCAATATTTATGCAAAACTTTTCAGCTTAATAAGGTAATGTGGTTTAGTGGAAAGACTTCCAGAAAACTTGAATTGGATCCTGGTTCTGCTTAGCAATTACCATGTAGATTTAGGCAAGTTCTTAACTGCCCTAGAACCTTAGTTTAGTTTTGCCAATTCTATATTTGTGATGGGGATTTCTACTTCATGGGCTGCTGTGAAGATTAAATGCGATAACCAGTATGGAATATTGAGCCCAGCACCTACCCTTTTCTAGGTACACCATAAATGTTCCCTTCTTCCCAAAGGACATTCTCACTAGAGAAGTAGAAGCAAAATTGCAGTTCTCTTGTGACATCTGTCAGGTCTATAATCTTTAGCCCCAAGCTGTAAACCTGAAGCTCATTGAGGCTTCTTGATTGGAAGTATCTACAGAAGCTATGTGTATTTTAGCATTTCTGTCATCTTCAACCTATTCATGCCTTGTTTCTCACATACTCATATATTCATCTTAGAGTTTTCCTGGGTTTTGTCATCTCCCATCATCTGAATAGATCCTCGGCATGTAGTCAAGTGTAAACACTGCCCTCTGGATGGCTCCCGGCTTTCTGGGGAAATTATCTGATGGCAGGGTCAGAATTGGAATTTTGAGAGCTGGCTCTTGAGTTTCATATGTGAAATCACTTACCTTTTTAAAATCTAATTTTACTTTTTTATTATTTATTAATTTTAGAGCGAGGTAGGGAGAGACTGGAGAGGAAGAGAATCCCAAGCAGACTCCCACGATGAGCGCAGAACCTGACACAGGGCTCCCTCTCAAAAACCTCAGATAACAGCCTGAGTAGAAACCAAGAGTCAGATGCTTACTCAACTGGGCCACCCAGGCACCCCTTTTTAATTTTATTTTTAAGTAAACTTGCCAACCAAGTGGGCCTTGAACTCATGACTCTGAGATCAAGAGTCATATGCTCTACTGAGTGAGCCAGGCAGGCAGCTCGAAATCACTTAATTTTTTTGGTATGTTTATATTTGTTTTTCTAAATTTGGGTGTATTTCAGACTGCACTCAACCTTTCCCTTCCTAGTTTGTATGAATTCTAGGATGATCAGGATGATCTGTAGCTTTCTCCCCAAAGAGACTTAACACTATTCCTCAAGAATTTTGGTTTTTCCTTTAGTTCCAGAATACCAGTTTACTAAATCACTTTGCCCTTCTTTTGAGGATTTTTCCATTAATATCACACAAAATTCTTCCTCCGGAGTAAGATTAAAGTGTACCAGTCAACCAATGTTTTTGAATGCCTTGTTTGTGTCAGGCCTTTGACCAAGTGCTGAAGCCAGTCCCATCTCATGGAACTTATTATTCAGGGTGGAGTTAAGTGATTGCCTTTCTAAGTTTTACAAAATTTTACAAAGATTTACAAATATATCATCAAAAATAAGCAAAGTGCTTTTAAAAAAAAATCTGGCATGTATTTTAATCCAGTTCATGGAATATACTTCAGAAAGTAGCGTTTGAGATAAATAGTCATGAAAACTGCGGTACCAAAACAACTGTTCTTAAATGAATTTTTGAATATATGCTGGAAACGTATTTGCTAAATATTACCATTTCCATGGAATGATTCTCATTGTCTCTCACTGGTGATTTTGGAAAGAGGAATGGTTATTTTGGAAAGAGGAATAGGAGACTAAGGTATATTTCTTAAAAATAAGGGATCCTGGCATCAAGAGAGGATATGGACGCAAAGAAAATTATAAGGGTAAAAGAACAATAATCTGGGCTTCCAGCAGTTTTCAACAAGCATATTAATAACTCCAAAGGTTCTAATGGAGGGTGCCCCATGAACAGTGCAGAATATGCTTGGCAGCAGCTCTGAAAGGACAACTGGGAGTCAGTAGCTATTCCCTCAGAGCCCACCCACAGTGAAGGCTGACAGTGCGCAGAGGGTAGGATAGCAAATAAGCTAATGGAAAGCTGAATAGAAAAGATATTTCTTCTGCTGGTATCAGATCACCATGAGACAGCCCATCATTCTGATGGAGTTTTGTGAAAGCATCATAGGCCATTAAAACTATTCGGAATGTCGTCATTTTCTGTTTTCAGTCAGAGAGCAGAAGTCTTAAAAAGATGATTTCTGTAAGTGACTCTGATGGGTCTGCTGTGTTCTTGCTTGTTTGATTTCACATTTCACTTGGAACCTCCATCACTGATGGTCAAGAGGATCAGGAATTTAATAAAACCCAGCATATGTGGAGTATTTACCAGGTAGCAGGCATGATACGTACAATCCCTTTGCAACCTCTCTGAGGAATGCATTATGACTGACAAAGACACCCAAGATTGGAAGAACTTAAAAATCCTGCCAATGTCAAGCTATTACCAGAGTCAGAACAGAAGATCAGGTCCATCGGCCTCCACATCCTGGGCCCTCAGCCATGTTGTCAACATGCCCTTAACCCAGGAAAGGAGCAACTGTGGCCACACATACATCCTTACCAACCTCTGCCCGGTGTCAGGGAGGTGACTGGAGGAGAGAGAGGGGCATTTTTGCAAATAGCTGCCCCTGGGTTTCTATAATAAATGAGTCCCAATATTTTGAACTCTCCAAGACATTTCCCATGCAACGGACCAAATACTAAGCCAACATTGTTTTTTTTGGGTTTTTTTTGTTTTTTTACCTTGCTTCAGATGTAGAGGCTGCATGGAGAATGCTCTCCATTGTTTTCCAATAATCTAGAAAACTGCAGATAGAATGTCCCGAATGCATGCAGTGTAGCATGAAGCTACCCTTTGGGCTTCCTCGCCTGTTCCATTATCTGGTGAGCTGAAAAATCCCCAGCAGGCCAAAGGTCATCCAGTTTGATGCCAAAATTAACTCTAAAAAGGGTTACCTATGTAACCTCTCACCCGCCCACCCTTCCCTCCACCCCCTTTCTGAAAAGTTTTAGAAAACTTTAATTCACATTCTAAATCTGTCTTTCAAGCTCTGTCTCCACCTTGGGCTAGTTGCCTAATCTTTCTTAATTTCTTTAGCCAGAGTGCAAATGGTAAGTTCCTGCAGTTTACGGAAGTCTTGCTTCTTTCTTTCTTTCTTTTTTTTTTTTAAGATTTTATTTATTTATTTGAGAGAGAGTGAGAGAGAGCATGAGAGGGGAGAAGGTCAGGGGGAGAAGCAGACTCCCCGTGGAGCAGGGAGCCCAATGCGGGATCAATCCTGGAACTCCAGGATCATGGCCCTAGCCTAAGGCAGTCGCTCAGCTAACTGAGCCACCCAGGCACCCCAGTCTTGCTTACTTCAAAAGATAAACTTGTTCTTTTCCATAGGTTATAGGTAAGAAATTGAACTCTACAACATTTTTGGAGATCTGATATAATTGATTTAAAATATTACCTCAAACAGGGACAGAGATGGTTGGAAGGTTAATCCTTGGAAAACTTAATTACACTGCATTCTTATGTTGTTTACATAATTCAATGTAAATCATGGGTATGTGTGTGAGTGCTATTTCTCCTACAGTTTTGAAGGGCTTAACTTTCTGCAATCTTCCCACACTCTTTTAGTGGATAAGAAACAGGAAATATTAGCCAGACTGGAAGGTTACTGGACCACTTGGCCTGGTTAGAGCCAACAAGATCATATTTACTAGTATGGATACTCTGGAATAAAATGTGGGCTTGAGAAAAGAAGAATGAAAAATGGCAGGGATGAATTTTATTTTAGGTGCTATATAATTAATCATTATTTTCCTAAAGTCACTTCTGTGAATTATGAGACCATGAGAGTTTTCTTACTTTTCTTTAAGTGGTATCTTAATAATGCAGAGAAAGCGTTTAACTTTGGTGATAGCGGGGCGCATGGGCGGCTCAGTGGGTTAAAGCCTCTGCCTTCGGCTTAGGTCATGATCCTGGGGTCCTGGGATCGAGCCCCGCATCAGGCTCTCTGCTCGGCAGGGAGGCTGCTTCCCTTCCTCTCTCTCTCTGCCTGCCTCTCTGCCTACTTGTGATTTCCATGTATCAAATAAATGAATAAAATCTTTAAAAAAAAAAAAAACTTTGGTGATAGCGTGGAAGAAGACTGTATGCTAATTAATATAGCTGACATCTACAGACTGCCTTACAATTTCTAGGAATTAGTTCACAATAGTAAGAGATAAATATCACTCTCATTCTACAGGCAAAAATAAAATAGAATTAAATCTAAGTTCTTTGATTTTGCAAACTGCAGATAGATTAATCCCTGAACTATAAGTAGCCTGGAATAGAATAATTAAATATGTACATATTTAATAATTAAATTTATTTAATTTAGTAATTTAAATTTAATAATTACATATATGTGTCTATATATATATATATATATATATATATGATAGATAGATAGATAGATAGATTCCATTTAGTTTATACAAAGCTTTGGCTCTTTCTAAAACTTCCTAATGTGAAAGAGTAATTTTTGAAAGATTGGGTTTAAAACTCCTGAGTTCCTAAAGTTTGTTGTTTCGTTTTTGTTTTTTTTTTTAAGATTTTATTTGTTTATTTGTCAGAAGGAGAGGGCACAAGTAGGTGGAGCCTCGGGCAGAGGGAGAAGCAGGCTCCCCACTGAACAGGGAGCCCATTGCAGGACTCAATCCCAGGACCCTGAGATCATGAACTGAGCCAAAGGCAGATGCTTAACTTACTGAGCCACCCAGGCATCCCTGTTGATTCTTATCTTTATTATGCATGACTATCCATTAATTATCTTCCAGTATTCCTTCTGCTCTTGTTCTATAGTACCTGAATTTTTAGCTGGGGCACTCACTGCACTTCTGGCTAAAATCTCTGAAGCTAGTTTTGTTGTAATTTTTCCCTAATGAAAAACTGAAACTATTTGTATGAATGACACTATTTGCATGAATGACAGAATCCACAAACTATGTTCTGTGCATAGACTGCCTGAATGTGAATCCTGTTCCATCACGAAATCTGTGGCTTTGGACAAGTTACTGAACCTTCCTAGGTTTCGGTTTCCTCATCGGTAACATGAGATATAAGAAAGGGAGAATGAGGTGAATCATCTATGGGAAGTTCTTAGGCTTGGGAAACATAATTATCGTTTTCAGTCCACCAGCAAAAAGAGGGGACTCCTGAATTTCAGTTTCTTCTTAACTTTAAATTGCCTGTATAAACGTTGAGCAACTGATTTGATCTTCCTGAATCACCTCCCTATTTTAAAAAGGAGGCATGTATTAGATGGTCTCTAAGGTTATTTTGGGATTCAGGTCTCTTGTAATTATTTAATTGGGATAATACACTACAGGCATTTTTAATGTAATTGCTTGGTTTGCCTACCTTCTAACTCCAACTGGGCACCACCTGTGAGCACGACATCTGGGTTCCTCAATACCTGTAAGAAATAGTAGGAAAGGGGTTTTGGGAACTGGTGACCAGCTTTCAAGTTTGTGCCATGTTCAAAATGAAGGGGATGTGAATGATTCCACACACACTGTCATGACTCCTGGCAAAGGAGCTCAGACCCACGCTTGATGTAATGCAACTAAAACCCAGGCTTCACTTAAGGACATTCTCAGACTTTGAGATGAATCTAAAAGAAATGCAAATTTTGCTGTTAAAAGCATGCTGGTTTCCTATGGTGTCCACTTTTCTTGATTTACTCTCTCGTTGGTGGAGGAGCACATCTGCAATTTGAGGAGTGAACAGAAGGTGAACTTTTGGAGATTCATTTTACCTTTACTCTTACGGATGGTTGGCCTGGGGCTAGAATTCTAGATCGGAAAATAACCTGTCAGGAAGTGAATCATTTCATGCTCCTGCACAGTTAAGAGCTTTTTGAGCAAACCTTTAATGGCGGCTGGGTTGAAAAACTAGCCTTGGAGGCTAAAGGATAATTGAATAGCCAGTTACCTCCAGAGAGACTTGGGCCTTTATCTTCCCACACGTTCCCATTTGAAAGGGAATGAAGAGGCAGAGCCTGGAGTCAGTCATTTACATTCCAAAGGATTATTAATGACTAGGGAACAAAAGCTTCTGAGCTCCTGGAGAAGGGTTAGTTTTGGACCCTGTGTAAAATCCTAGATCCACAACTTCAGACCGACTTCCTCTGTGCAGGGTGCCATCTGGCTCCCATCATGTGATCCCCAGGGCCCTGGGTTTGGGGAGCTGATGCAGTTATCGCTGTAAGTAATAACAACTGATTTCTACTCCAGAAATCTCCCATCTATATCTGGGTAAAATGTGAATAAATATAGATATTAAAAACTTATAATCTACCTTCAAAATTTTCAAAGTATCTTGAGAAGTCTGAAGCCATTCTGATTTTTTTTTTTTTTTTTTTTTTTTTTTTTTTTTTTTTTTTTTTTTTTTTTTTTAATGTGTAGCCTATATATTTTTCTCTTTAAAGCTTGAGGAATCTTCTCTTCATCCTCGTGGTCTGCAATATGTTTCCTGGCGTAGATCTTTGTACTGGAAACTGGTAAGTCCTTTTAATCTGGAAACTGTGTCCTTCAACTTCTGGAAAGTTTTCTTGAATTATTTCATTTATGACTTCCTCATCTTTATTTTCTCTTTCTTCAGTTTTTCTCAACAAATCCTCTAAAATCCTTATTGTTCCATCTGTTTCCATCTCTGTCATCAATCTAATTTCTGAGAGATTTCCTTAATCTTATATTTTTGACATTTATATTAAGGTTTAAGAGGGAGCTTTTTATTTGAAATAATTTTATATTTACAGAAATGTTGCAAAAAGAGTTTCCTTATACCCCAGTAAATATTCCCTAATGTTAACATTTTATGTAATTACAGCATGATTATTAGAACTAAGAAATTAATATTGGAACAATTCCATTAACCAAGCTATAGACTTTATTATTGGATTTCACCAGTTTTTTGTTGTTGTTTGCTTATTTACCAGTAATTTTTTTTTTCTGTTAATGGGTCAAACCTAGGATATCATATTGCAGTTATTTGTTCTATCTCTTTAAACTCCTCTGATTTGTGATGGTGTCTCATTTTTTCCATGACCTTGACACTTCTGAACAGTATTGGTGTTTTAGTTTTGTAGAAGGTGTCTCAATTTGAGTTTTCTGATAATTTCTTATGAAGACATTGAGACTGTGCATCTTGTGGCAAGAATACCACAGAAGGGATGTGCCTTCCTCTTTGAATCGTATCAGGGATTCCTGATGTTGCTGTGTGCTATTACTGGTGGTGTGTAACTTATTCATTTGAGGAGCCTAGTTTTTGTAAGGTTCCTCAACAATAAACTCCCATATCTTGGAGGTGGTACTTTGAGAATATGTAAAAATCAAGTTTTTCCTCAAACATTTGGTCACTAATTTTAGCATCTGACCTTGGTGGAAATTTCCTACCACAGTTATTACTATGGTGTTCTAATAGTGATTTTTCTGTTTTACTCATTCTTTCTGATGTTTTAATTGAAATTATTTTATGAGCAAGAATGTGCCTTCTCCCCCAGTTATTTATTTATTCAGTGATTTATATAAGAGCTCATAAATGTTTATTTATGGGCTAATGCCAATGTTAACATTATTTTATTACTCAAACTGCTTCAGCTTTGGCCACTGGGCCATCATAATTTTAATTTCCATGTACTTTGTTTTGTTCTTGAATGCCTCCCACTGCTCCATTTTCATAGTATCCTGTTCTTGTTTTATGGATGCTAAATCTTCCTTGTGTTTCTGAAGATATTAATGATAGTTTGTTTTTGAATCTTCTTCTCCCTTTACCATCATTTGTTTACTTTAAGTTGTTTTATTCCTCCCATTTGTTTGTATGACTTGGTTTCTCTTTTCATGTTAAAGACTGCCCTCAGATGACTGGTGACATTGCTTTGTCACCTCATTTCTAAAACTGGGTTATAAAAGCTAATGGGAATTCCTGAGCACATGGGGAGGCTTCATTCTCTGGTGATCTGACTGGGATGCTTGTTGATTATTATCTGATGTTGACATCTTTAGATCCTTCCTTTTGAGTTGGTCAGATATGGTAAAACATATTCTCACATTTCCTCTTTGGGGGAGATTTCTAGCTGATAGTATTCTAGGAATCTACAGGAGAGGACAGCTGAGGAATGCCATTATTCAATATTTATATGTTCCCTCTAGTCCTCTTGTTCTCTAAATTCCCACCTTTAGCTGGCTCTGGTGAGACTTCCTATTTTACCCCATCTGGAGAATGTTTTTAAAAATCATTTCACCATCGTGCTCGCTTCGGCAGCACATATACTAAAAAGAAAAAAAAAATCATTTCACCATCATTTAGTGGCAGTTTGAGGTGGTAAAATAAGTAAACAAATACCCATTTTGTCAAAAGTCCCAGTAACTATTTCAACATGAAATTCCTTAAGGAGTTATTAGAAGATCTAAAATTAGAATTTGGCAGGAATGTAATGAGGCCTGCCTATTAGCCTGTGGATTCAGTCAGTAAGTCTGAAGTTCTAATGTCTTTCCTTTGAACTCAATTAACATGAGAACATTCAAATTCTGCACTTTGGTTGTAGATCTTTAACTTGTAGAGTTTGGAAAGAAATCAGCATACAACTATGTTACTGGTTTGGCTGTCATGAGACTCAAATAAGTTATTATTAAAGTGTTATTAAACTTTTTCATTCCCAGGCAAAACATTTAAAAAAAATTTTTTAAAGATTTATTTATTTATTTATTTGACAGAGAGAGAGAGAGAGAGAGAGAGACAGCCAGAGAGGGAGCACAAGCAGGGGGAGTAGAAAAAGGAGAAGCAGGCTTCCTGCTGAGCAGGGAACCCCATGCCAGGCTCCATCCCAGGACCATGTAGGGCTCAATCCAGAACTGTGGGATCATGACCTGAGCCAAAGGCAGACACTTAAAGACTGAGCCACTCAGATGCCTCCCCCCTCCCAGGGTAAAAACAGTTTAGCAGGTGTCTAAACAAAATACAGAAAGAGACTTATCTTATTGGTCATAATAACCCATGTGTCAGTGGTGATGTTTACTGGCTTTAGTTCTCTACTTTTTTAACCCCATTCTCCAGACACTTGTGTTTTATTACAATCCAAGTCCTCTAGCAGGTGCCAGAGATGCAGCGAGAATCCTCACACTCTGGTAGAGGGAGAAAAGATTCATAAACAATTGCAAGCTCATGCAAGGGGTGTGTCTGGGGAGCTGGGGGTAAGAGGGCAGTAGTGCCACACAGGGCAGGAGTAACTGATTCAAACTTAGGGTGAGGGAGGGGTTAGGAGAAGGTCTGGAGGGAAGTTCTTCCACCTACTGCATCATAAATGATCTCCATATTGCTTTCTAGTAGGCATCCGAACATAACATATCCGACACCGTACTCCTGACCTGAGCCTCACATCTGTTCCCCACATCTTTCCTATCTCACCACATGGCAACTCTGCCCTCCCCATTGAGGGTATAAAACCCACTCTTTCGCAGCTGACATCCACTCCACATGCAAGCCACCAGCATCCCGAGGGCCCGGCCTTCAAAATTCACCTACCTTCTAAGTGATCATTGTCTCTTGCCAAGATACTGCAGTGGTCTCCTAGGCTCCCTGCTTCTGCCCTTGCCCTACTCTACTACATTCTGTGTGAAATATAATGGCCAGAAAGATCTTTTTTTAAGTAGAAAACAACATCTCTTCCATCACATTCCTGGGTCCTTTAGGGCACTGCTCAAATGTGACTCGTCAAGGAAGCCCTGGACCACTTTATATGGACAACGACTCTGCCTACCTCCACCTGGGCATTTACTACCCACTGTACTCAGCACTCTATGACATATTATATGTTACCTGTGTAATTTTACTATTGCTTACTTTCCGTCTTTCCCCACTGGAATATGAAATCCAGAATAACTAAAAGCTGGTCTGTTTTGTCCATTGCAATAGTTCCTAGATAATCCTAGAACTGTGTAAATTTCTCTTAACACTTTTATGTATGCCTTCCAGGCTTTTTTTCCATATAAATAAATAAATACACACAGGACTATGCTATACATCCCGTTTTTAATCATACTTTTTTCACTAAACAGCACGTAACGAACATTTTTTAGTAACAACACTGGTCTTGTGCAGTAGGATTTTCATTTCTGCATAGTATGCCATTATTTGGATATTACCATAATTTATCCAAGCCTTAACTTTTACTCTTTTGTATGTTAATTTAAAAACCCTTTTTTAAAGTAGGCTCCATGCCAATCATGGAGCCCAATGTGGGGCTTGAACTCATGGCTTGGGATCAAGACCTGAGCTGAGATCAAGAGTGATGCTTAACCAATTGTGCCACCCAAGCGCCCTGTATGTTCATTTTTTATGTGCATAACACGTACCATTCTAACCAAATATTTATGCATATGTCTGCGCACATTATATATCCTTGGGATGGATGTTAAGAAGTAGACCTTTTGCGTTGAAATATATGGAAAATTATAATGCTTTGTTACTGACTGCCAAAAGACATTTCAGGAAGTTGATGTCATCTATACTTCTGCCAGCTGTGTCCTACAATTTTTTTTAACATTTCCATTAGTAGGTGTAGGAGGTATGGAATAATAACCAGTGTTTCAATATGAAACTTAATAAACCAGAAAGAATTGGAGTCTTTTCTTTAAAGATAAAAATTATCTTTTTTCAGTCTATTGCTTAACCTGCCCCTCTAAAACTTTGTAGAAGTCACTTAAATATAGTGAAATAACATTTTCAGTAGTTTCCTAGAGACTAGCTTTATCTTCTATAAGGCTTTCTCAGACTGATACATTCACTGGCTTTGCTTGTTTTTTACAAGAAATTTATAATAATATAAAAATAGTATTGAATACTTTTGGAAGGCTACCCTACAGCAAGAAATAACTACTAGTCACATGTAGGTCCCACATTTTAAATTTTGTGTTTAGGAATGCACAAGCAGCAGGAAATCCTACTACTTGCATTGTCATGGAATAATAACAGGATGAAGTTAGATTTAACATGTAAGAATTGTATTCTTGCAAATAGCATTGGCAAATTAAAGACTGATCACTTAGAACATTGATAAAGTAATGTGTACCTTAAACATCTAAATGTAAACCACTTGAACATACATTTTTTAATCAGCATTTTAATATAGGGTTTAATATAGGGTCTCATATAATATATGAGAAAGGGTCTTTCTCATGGGTCCAATGACTAGATTGTCATAATCAATGTCTTAAATAATTTATAACTATAATGCCACTGTTTCTTTAAAATAGAGAACTTAAAACTACTATGAAACAGCAAGTATTGCCTAGGTCTTTTTGGCCAATATTTTATATTTGTCTCATCTGTATGTAATATAACAATTTAGCCATTCAGTTTTTTAAATACCTAAAGAATTTTTTAGAGAAGCAATCTTTTTCTCATGTCATAATTATCTATCAGTTTGTAAAACATTTGATTAAATTGCAAATTTAAATTAAGAATCACAACTAACATTAACATGTTCAGGGTGGGGATGGGAGAACACAGCAAACTCTTGGTGGTCATATAATTCAACTGACAGAGGGAGAAACATGTGGCTGTTCTAGAAAGTAGCCCACAGCCATGAACCTGTGCTGGGCTATAAGCATCACATCAGGAATATAGTGCCATTTGTAATTAGTACCACATTCATGTTGCGAAGGAATGATTTGTTTTCAGTAAAGCACATCATAATTAACTTTTAATTCAGGTTGTTTATTTGAATTTTGTTGGTTTTGAAGTTTGGTTTGTATTTGATTTGTAATTTTAATAGTTGTATAAGAATTACGATCATAAGAATTTATAGTTGGTTTAATTTTTATATGTTTAAGTAACAGTCTAACAAAAAGAATTGACACCAATGACAGGGATAGGTGATAACTTTTGATTTTAATTTTAAGAGATTTATGCAATGCTCAAATATGAGAAACACCTGTCATGTGAGCTAGGAGGTTTTGGTAAGAATTGATATAAAAAGAGCACGTATCCATCTGTAAGAGACACATATATTTACATTTGTTCTACTCTCATCCTTTAGCACCTGTCCCCTTAAATAAACTCTCAGTCATTCAAACAAGGCTCCAAGTTTTAAATGCTGGAGCACAGGATTTGGGGGGAGGGAATACAAAATTGTGTAAAACTTGACCCCTGTTTTCAAGAAGTCAGTCGGGAAAGGAGAAAATACATGCAAAGTAATTACTCTTTCAGCCAAAAGTTACTAGTTAACAAGGCAAAAAGATAAGTGCCATGAAAAAGCAGAGATGGCTACTTTGCAAAGTCCAGAACTTGGTCTGATCCTGCTGCAATTTTGTTTATGCACCATGCGTTTCAGCATTAAAAACCATGATTTGAAGGGAGCCTGCGTGGATCAGTCATTTGGACGTCTGACTCTTGATTTCTGTTCAGGTCATGATTGAGCCCCATGTGGGGCTCTGTGCTCAGCAGGGAGTCTGTTTGAGAATTTCTCCCTCTCCCTCTGCTCCTCTCTCCCCACTCTCTCAGCTAATTACCAAAAAGCAACCGATTCAGCCAAGTTTATTTGTGAAACAAGGAAATAAAGGCTTTAATTCTCTTGAAAAAAAAAAATCAAATAAATAAGTGAATCTTTAAAAACAAACAAACCCCACCCCCCAAAATTGATTTGTACCTTCAAAAATACTTTATTCTGAACTCACTTCTCTATGGTCTAAAACAACTATAATGGTGACAAATTGTTCAGTTCTCAGTTATTACCATTGTTCATATTTGTGCTTATTATCCCATATTGTTTGCAATTACAGATGACCCATGAACAGTGCAGGGGTTAGGGGTACTGACTGACTACTGCTGAGTCAAAAATCCACATAGAACTTTTTTTTTTTTTAAGATTTTATTTATTTATTTGAGAGAGACAGTGAGAGAGAGCATGAGAGGAGAGAAGGTCAGAGGGAGAAGCAGAATCCCCATGGAGCTGGGAGCCCAATGTGGGATTCCATCCTGGGACTCCAAGGTCATGACCTGAGCCGAAAGCAGTTGCCCAACCAACTGAGGCACCCAGGCACCCCAGAACTTTTGACTTCCCAAAAACTTTACTAGGAATAGCCTACTGTTGACAGAAGCCTCACCTGTAATATAAGGTGGATTTATGATGCTATCCTCTCCTCACCATTGTCAGGGAAGAATATGCAAAGTATCCACATAATCTAACCAAACCTGGTTGTTTCTGAGTAGGAACAGAAGCTAGTGTGAGAGATTGATTTGGGAAATGGGCAGAAAAATCAAATAAGCTGCACAATAGGGTTTGGTCTTGAGGATCAATTCAAAGGGATGGGGAATCTGATGGCCTCCTGGTCTTCAGGGGCTTTGGATCTAAGACCTCCTCCAGCCAAGGGTCAGAGCAGGGCCACCCAGGCCTCCTCTAGGAGGAGCCCTTTATAGGATCCAGCTTTAGGAGTCTGGGGAGCTAGAAGTTGAGACTGAGTTCTGATAAGACCTAAATGGAAGTAGAAAATGTGTCAGAATCTGAGAATTAGGGGCACCTGGGTGGCTCAGGTGGTTAAGTGTCTGCCTTTGGCTCAGGTCACAATCCCAGAGTCCTGGGATCGAGTCCAATATTGGACTCCCTGCTCAGAGGGGAGCCTGTTTCTCCCTTACCCTTGCCCCTCCCCTCTGCTTATGCTCCCTCTTGCTCTCTCAAATAAATATCTTTTAAAAAAAGAGAGAATCTGAGAATTAGTCCTTTGTGATGGTCAGATTAGTTTAATGACTTCATAAGGGGGAGGTGACAGGCTTTTAGCGAACTTGGAAATTCTTCCCCATCTAAGTGGTAGAGACAAGTGATTATATTTCTTTCTCCTCACCTTTCTATATTTTATAAAGTCTCCATAAATGTGTGCCATTTTATAATAAAAAGTTAATCATATATGAAATATTAAAATATTGTTTGTTAATGGTAATGGAGAAAGTGAAAAATAAGATAGAATAGAACAGAATAAAATAAAATATTGTACATTAGAATTAAACCAAAACATTAAAATAAGCAAATGTCATGTATTATATTTAACCATCAAAGCTGAATTATGTTATTTCTGGAAGGAATTTTAGAAATAAGCCAGTCCACAACCTTGTTCAAAAAAAGGGAAATCCCAAACCTAGGGAACTTTGGATTTCTTCTGTAGTCATTGACAGGCCTAGAGATACAGCTTTCTCATTTTTACTCTAGTGTTCTTCCCTTCATATCTCCAACATTGTATTTCTCTTACATGGAATTTTATAAAAATGACTCCATTGGGAATTAAATTATGTTCAAAACATTTCCCAGTTCCCCCTAAAAGAAAGTCCCACTAAAGCTAAAGAGGCATATATCTTTGAAAGAGGATTAATCTGCTTTTCCAATATTAGGAAGGAGTCTGTTACTGCTATAGTTCTAAACATTTTGGGGGGAAATGCCTAACATTAAATAAACTGGCCAAAATATTTTTGTCAGTTTGGAAATTAAAGAGAGACAATGAAATGGACTTTCAACATGTGCCTTAGTTCTTAACAATCCTTTTGACTGCTGGTTTTTCTTAGATCAAATGTCCAATTTCATACCTGGGGCAAAACCAATAAGGAGATGCTCAAAATTAGGTTTTATGCATAATAATCTTGGAAGTGTTACTATTATTTGTAGTTTAAAACCCTATTTTTGTTGTTTGTCATTCAGAAATAGATTAAAACAGAAAGTAACTATCACCCACAATATATCTTATTTACTTTTGCTAAAAGCACAGTATTTTCATTCCAAAATTTCCTCTTCAGCCTATGATACTTCTTTGCCCTGGCTCATCTTTTATCTTTTGTCCTTTGGACTATTAAAAATTTTTATTTGTTTTACATGATCGCTCTGGTTTTCATTTCCCTCTCTCCTATATAATACACTTTCTACTGTTTCCAGATTTTTCTTTCTGTTATTTTTTTTTTGTTTACTACATATAATTGTTTACTACAATTATCTTTCACAAACAAATCCTACCCTTCCTCACAACACTGTTTTCTTTCTGCAAAGATAATTTGTCTTTTATCTCTTAGATTTTAAGGGTTTCTTTTTATTCTTAATATTCTAGTTGTGGACTCTATTTACCTCTATGGTGTATATTTGACAGGGGGAACTCATCTTTATTTAATAAAGGAACATTACATCCAGTATCTCCTAAATATTGCTTCTTCATCAGCATTTACACATTCAGTGTTTATACAACTTCTCTCTTTCACACACACACACACACACACACACATGCAGACACTAGCTGTTCAATCTATCCTTCACATTTCATAAATGCTCTTTCAAGTTTTGTTCTATTATGCTTAACTCTTCATCTCTCTGAGCAGCATTCTGGATGAATTACTAAGTATTATCTTCCAATTCAGTAATTCATTCATTTCCAGGCTAGCATTTATGTCATCATTTGCATTGCCACAGTTTTCATGTGTATTAGTTTTCTATTGCTGTGTAACAAATTCCGACAACCTTAGTAGCTTAAGTCAACATACATTTATTATCTCAGTTTCAGAGGTTAAGAGTCTGGGCACAGCCTAGCTGGGCTCTCTGCTATCTAACAAGGCTGCAAGGAACTCATCAGCCAGGGCTATTTTCCCACCTAACGCTCCAGACTCTATTCCAAACTCAGTGGTTTTAAGAAGTCAGGTCTTAGGTCGGTAGGGCTGAGGACCTCAGCAACTAGACACTGCCTGCTATTCCCTGACACATGATGGTTTACTCTTTCAAGACCAATAAGAGAGCATTGTGCTGCTTTTGATTTCTAACCTATGGATCCTCTTTTAGATGGATTACCTGAATAGGTCAGGCCCACCAAGGATAATCCCTTTGATTGACTCAAAGTTAACTGATATGAGAGCTAACTGCATATGCAAAATTCCTTCACTGTTGCCATAGAATGTAACCTAATCATAAGAGTGATATCCCAACATATTCACATTTCCTACCCACACTCATAGTAGGAGATTTATACAGGGTATGTGCACCAAGGGGCAGAAACCTTGAGGGCCATTATAATTCTAACATGCTAGTTATTTTTTTCTCAGAAATTATAAAAGAACTCTTTTCTATATGCTTTCTAAATTTCTGCTTATTTCCTAGTAATTATTTTTATTATAGTTTTTAAAATATAACTGATATACAGTATGCTACATAGAATTAAAATGTATAATTTAATTTGAACATATATATTACATGACACCACCACTACAGAAAAGATAATGCACATTTCTATAACTCCCCCAAATTTTATTGCAAATACAGTTCCTATGTATGTTTGATACAAGCTGCTGTGTGGACACATGGTTTCACTTCTCTTGTATGATCACCTAGGCGTGAGTTGACTGTGTTGCTTGGTGGGTGTATGTTTACCTTTTAAGAAACCACAAAATTGTTTTCTAAAGTGATTGCACCATTTACAATTTTCATCCGTATTGTATAAGAGTGCTAATGCTTCACATCCTCATCAACACTTCGTATTTTCATTTTAACCATTCCAATAGGTATGATGGTACCCCTTTGTGGTTTTAATTTGCAATTTCCTATTGACTAATGATTTTGAGCATCTTTTCATGTGCTTTGGAGCTATCTGTGTATCTTCTTGGTAAAGAGTCTATTTAAATCTATTGCTCATTTTTTTTTATTGAGTTGTCTTATTATTTAGTTTTAAGGATTCTTTATAAATGCTAGACACAAGTTCTTTGTTCTCTTCTCTCAGTCTAGGACTCCAATCTTACATATATGCTAACCTGCTTGTTGTTTCACAGATCCACTTACTTTTTCAGTCTTTTTTCCCTTTGATTTCATTTTGTGTAGTTTCTATTGACTGTGTTCTCAAGTTCACTAATCTTTTTTCTGTAGTGTCTAATTTGCTGGTAACCTCATCCAGGGCAATTTTTATCTCAAATATTATCATTTTCACCTCTAGAAGTTTGATTTGGATCTTTTATTTCTCCTTTTTGTTTTCTTATATGCTTATGCTTTCCTCCACCCTCTGGAACATACATTTTTAAGAGTTGTTTTAAACACCCTTATCTACTAATTCCATCAACTGTATCAGTTCTTGTTCTGTGTTTTTAAAAAATGTCTTCTTTTTGTTATGAATCGTATTTTCTTGCTTCTTTGTTTGGCTGATAATTATTTTATTTTATTGTTTATTCTAATTCCAGCATAGCTAACATACAGTGCTCTATTAGTTTCAGGTGTACCATATAGTGATTCAACAATTCTGTACCTTGCTTGGTGCTCATCATGATAAGTGCACTCTTAATCCCCTTCACTTATATCACCCACCTCCCCTCTCGTACCACCAGTTTGTTCTCTGTAGTTAAGAGTCTGTTTCTTGGTTTGCCTCTCTCTCTTTTCCCTTTTGCTCATTTGTTTTATTTCTTGAATTCCACATAGGAGTGAAATCATATGGTATTTGTCTTTCTCTGATTTATTTTGCTTAACATTAAACTCTCTAGCTCATCCCTGTTGTTGCAAATGGCAAGATTTCATTCTTTTTCATAGCTGAATAATATTCCATTGTGTATATATACCTCATCTTCTTTATCCATTCATTGGTCAGTGGGCATTTGAGTTGCTTCTATATCTTGGCTATTGTAAATAATGCTGCAATAATCATAGGGGTGCTTATATCCTTTCAAATTAGTATTTTTGTGTTATTTGGGTAAATACCCAGTAGAGCAATTGCTGGATCATAGGGTAGTTCTATTTTTAATTTTTTGAGGAACTTCCATACAGTTTTACAATGTGGCCGCACTAGTTTGCATTCCCACTGACTGTGCATGAGGGTTTCTTTTTCTCCACATCCTTGTTTCTTGTGCTCATATCTTTTTTAAAATCACATTGAAAACATTGTGAATTTTACCTTATTGGGTGCTAGACTTTTGTATTTCTCAAACTGTTTTGGGCTTCATTCTGGGATGCAGTTAATTTATTCGAACAGTTTGATGTTTTCAAAGGCTTGAATTGCAAATTTGTTAGGTGGTTCAACAAAGGGCTAATGTGGCCCCTCTGTGAGATTGTCTGTGGATTTCCCTAGATGTCTCAAGTGGTAGTTCTGTCTACCCTGGCTGGTGGGAATACACTATCCCTTCCCCCCTGTGAGATTCAGGGGTCATTCTGCCTGCTTTTTCTGGTGGTCTCTTTCCTAACCCCCATCCTTTCCTCACTCATACAAAGGACTCAGCTAAAGACCCGAGGGGATTCCTCTAAAGGTGTCCAGAGTTTACTCTTCTCTGTTACTCTGTCCTAGGAATACCAGCTGCTTTGGCCTCTGCCACTTCTGAACTTGGGAACCATCCAGGCTTTGGTTGTGGTCTCTTTCCCTGCTCTGTCCCTGAAAATTCTTTCCAGGCAGCAAGCTAGGGCAGTCATGGGATTCATGGTTTATAACCCAGTACTACATACACTATTTTATTGTTCAAATTATTCCAGCATTTACTATTTTGAGGTTTTTTTTGACAGTCTCATCTTTTAGTCATTTTGAACACTTCCTTACTTTCTGGCATTACAAGATGCTCCGGGGTCATCCCACTTATTGTCTGCTCCTCTGTGGAATCATTTCTCTCTCCTTCTTTTACTCGAGAATGGTATAAGAAGTCAACATCTGAGCATTGGGTGGCCATTAGCTTTTTAAAAGCAAATTTAATGAGCTACTGGAGCCTAAATAAAACTCACAATAATTTCCTGTTGACCTACATACTTTGACATGCTATGGTGGTATACGGTAGGGTATTTTTAATGGCATTATGAAAATATGAAAATTTTAAAATGACAATTTTAAATTGTCATTGTACAAATGAGGTAGATGCATTTAATTATAATTTAATTCAACAATAGGGAAGCTTTCCAACCATTTAGTTACCAGTCTTAATCAGTTGTGTACTAGGATATGAACAGAGTTGATTTTTAAACTTAAATGAATAGACTTTTAAAGTAAATGGTAATTGAACGTTAACTGATGGTTTGGAATTTAAAATAAAATGATTTCCATGTTTTGTTACATTAAGTGAGAGAAATTACAGAATAATCTACTAAGAATGATTAATTTGAAGCAAAAAAAAAAAAGAACTATACTCATAAACA
The DNA here is from genome assembly GCA_004024625.1 of Mellivora capensis. NCBI lineage: Eukaryota > Metazoa > Chordata > Mammalia > Carnivora > Mustelidae > Mellivora > Mellivora capensis. The sequence continues at coordinate 22,795 of PISX010005862.1, read as the reverse complement.
TTGAGCTTCAAAATTGTTTCACATTTTTCACTTTTCATAGCTTGTTACTGATCTGTATGCCTTGATGCTATTAATAGCCACAACTTCCTTACTACTATTCAAGGTTAGCAATGATTGGTTCCAAAATAAGGATCAACACTAGCTGATCACTGTGGGTGTCACAATCCCACAAGAAGATCTAAACAACAAGATCAGGAAAAGCAAGCAGAGTGCTTCAGCAATTGCTTGGTTGTCCCAGCCTATTACAGTGGATCTCCAAAAGAGCTGTGTTTAAATACATTCATGCACACCCAGGTTTTTTTTGACTCAACTTTACTAAATCTCAAATCTCAAATATTGTAGCCTCACAAAGTTTCTTGATTTCTAGGAAGTATACCTCGTGACTTCAGCCCATCTCCTTTTTCAAAATGCTTAGTAACCATTATAATTAGTATCTTCCTTTGGACCCTAACTACAGCCTAATGTGTACGTTATAATTAATCTTCTTTTATTACACTAAGTTCCTTGGTTATTTATTATTTGTTTTCTATTAAGTGAGGTTACTTAAGACCTGTAATTTATACATTTACCCTTTTTATTTAACTAAAAGCTGTTAGCATTCTTAGGTCTGATGGATCATTGGATATTTCTTGAATAGAACTGATACTCAAATATAGGGCTATTTATGACTAAAAAGATGTGGCTCACACATTGTGGTAAATATACACATTGAATTTGATATTTGAGTTAGGTGTCAGTAGGGCTATGTTCCTACCTAAGGTTCTAGGAAAGAATCTTCCTATGCCTTTCTCCTAATTTCTGGTGGTTGCTAGCAATCTTTGGCATTCTTGGCTTGCAGCTACATCACTAAATCTCTACCTCTATTGTCATATGGCTTTCTCCCCTGTGTGTTTCCGTGTCTCTCTGTGTCCTCTCCTCATATAAGGATACCAGTCATATTGGGTTTAAGACCCATTCTAATCAGTATGACTTCATTACAACCAGTTACCTCTGCAAAGATCCTATTGCTATGGAAGATCGCATTCCAAATTTCTGGGTGAACATGAATTTTGGGGGAACATTATTCAACCAAGCAAAGATCCCTCTCCATTACTCCCTTTTTTTTTTCTTTTCTCATTGTTTCTTAGAACTTTAGTCAATTACAAGATAAGCGGTGAGCTGGTTATGTTCCTACTTGTTTTTGATGACCTTTTACAAATCATTCCTTGTTATATTTTTCTCAGCATTCATGAATTATAAGATCATCAATAACTCATGAAGATACATCATTTATTTGAAACATGCTCCTTCATCAAGCTTCATATATTTTCTTGGGCTTTTTGCTTGTCTTCTTTAATTATCCTGCTCCTTTTGAGTTTGTATGAACTTCAAAGGTCAGTCAATGCATTTTTCATAACTTGTAATGAATTTTTTTGGTTTCATTTTTAATAGGCCTTTCAAAAATGGAAACTATCTCTATCAACCTATTCTTTTCCCATTTCAAGACAACTAGAAAGTCTACATGCCTGTATTTTTTGGATGCAGATATTTGTGGCTTCAAACAATGAAGTCCAGTGAGAAACGTGGGAGACATAGACAGTATTATATCATAAAAATGGCAATGCCACTCCTGCATGAAAATGAACAGTGAACTTGGCTGGAAATGCTTTTTTACTACTATCCCCATTGTTGTAGGCTCAACATAGACTTTCAACTCTCTTCAGGTAAATCAAGTGAGGTAAAGCAAATATTTGGGGAAATTAAATGAAAGATGTAACAGGGATCGTATGGACAGTGCACTGGAAGGGAGTAAGAACAGATTTAGTTAGGAGGCCGTTGGCTTTGTGCCATACTGCAGAGTGACAGTAAGCACGAGAGGGACCAGCTGTACCTGGGCACAGGGAGCGAGTCTCTCCCAACCCCATCCTCAAGGAAAAGGATGTCCAAAGACTAGTGATCTCTGACCAATCACATCATCTCCTTCTCCTTCCTTGGGGAGGAACAAGTCAGGGGATGTTGAAAAATGGAAAAGCAGAATCTCCAATATTCCCGACTGGGGAAAGATGAAGAAACACTTCCTACATCCCATTTATCTGTAAGACCTGTCATTTCTATCTTGAAAACATACCTCAAATCCATCCCCCTTCTTCCACCTCTGCCACTTCCACCTTAGGCCAAAACCCTTTCCTTTCACATTGGAATTATTGCAATTCAGGCCTCCACTGCTTGAAATTCGGAGGAGAGGATGAATGAGGTCCCTTGGAGTCTCCAAGTCTATCAGAAGCCTTCATGACAGGGTGTTTTCCTATGAATTAGTCAATGATGCTGTCTTGTTTCCACCTCCCTGCCCACCCTATTGTGTATGCTTCAACAGGTAGGTCCCAGGAAGGAAGAGAGTTAGCTTGCACCTTGAACCCCAACCAAGAAGACATTTGCATCTGATCAGCATGACTAAACATTGCTCCCTCTTCCTCCATCATATGCAAAACTTGCATTAAGTCAGAGCCCAGATGTCATGTCCCAGATTGGCAAACATCCCCCCATCCTACTCCATCATTGCAATGTTTTTCTCCATCCATAATGTATGTATCAATTTGATAACATATTTATGGTTATCTATTGCTGCACCCTGTAGCTTAAAACAAAAAGAAATGTATGATTGCAGTTTCTGTGGGTCAGGAATGCAGGAGTTCAGCTCCCTACTCCTGGCTCAGGGTGTTTCATGAGGTTGCAGTCAAGATGTTGGCTGGGCCTATAGTTATCTGAGGGCTTGACTGGGCCTGCGATTGGCTGCCAAGATGGCTTCCCCATGGCAAGTTTATGTTGACCGAGGTCTCACTGCTCACCACATGGACCCCTCTCTATATGGCATCTGACTTTGCCTGAAGCTAAGGATCCAACAGATATCAGTGTGAAAGCCAGAGTACCTTTGAAATCTAATCTTAGAATCCATGCAACATCACTCAGACACATTCTATTCATTAGAAGCCAGTCATTAATTCTGGCTCACACATCAGTGGAGAACTAAACTTCACCTTTGAAGAGAGGAGAGTCCAAGAATTCAGGGGCATATTTTTAAATCCACCCCCGCCCACAATGTATCATCTCTTTCTGAATTCTGCTCCTGCCTCGCCAATGCAACCCCTTTGCCCATTCCAAACCTCACCTCCTCACTCACCCATCTCACATACACACACATTTCCTGATCTATTTCCGTATTAGCTGTAATTGGTTTGGGCTATAGTAACAGGAAAGTACAAAATAGCAGTAGCTTAAGCAACAGTAGACGTTTGTTGTTATGCTGTAAAAAGCATTTGGAAGCATGCAGTCTGAGGCTGGTAAGGTCATGCCTTCTTCCTCATGGTCTGAGATATCCTTTAGGGTTCCAGTTATTACAGCTGAAATCCAGGCAGTGGGACAGAGGAAAGGAGAAAGGAGAAGTGTGTTTGCAGCCACTTGAGAATTTTCCTGGAAGCTACAATTTGGCCTCCATCTCAATGGTCAGCACTCAGCTACTTGTAAACAACATGGGGATACAAAACATGGGGGCATATGATTTATAAAGTAATGTTGTAAATGTAGTCTTTATTTGCAGGTGGCCATGTGCTCAGCTAAATTATCAGGAGTTTTCTTGCTAAGAGAGAAAGAATAATTATGGGCCATGGAGAATATTCCTTTGGCTATGCAAACATCTGTGAGCTCCTTTTTATCCCCCCACATGGGGCTGCTTCAGTGTTCTTGTTGTGGGGCACTTACCTCCCCCAGAACTAAGGATTTGAGACAAATCAAGAATGTACACACATAGAACTAATTCCTCCTTCCCCAAGGGAGACGACTTCAAACTCTGAGTTCCGGCCTCCTGCCCCAAGTCCAGGGTCTCTGCAGCATATGCAATCTCTTCCTTTAGGTCATATGTTGATTCTTATGGTATGAAAGCATATAAATTAAAAGATATGGAAACAAGATATCACAATAAAAACTCCCATTTGGGAAAGGGGAGGAGGAGAACCTCAGTCACTGGTAATATTAATTATCAAATACCTCTAAGCAGAAGGTGAGTACTTTCTCTGGTCATAAAGGAGTGAATTCTTGGCTAAGCTCATTTGGGAAACCCTAATCAAACTCTCTTGTTCATTGCCCTTTTAGGTCCCTATCTCTGCTTTCTGGGACTTCATCCTCCATGGCTGCATCTGAAGTCAGTCCGGGGCTGGGGCCCTTTTTGGTGTTTGCAGTTTTAGAAGCCTTCTTGCTGGTGTGGGTTTTCAGATCCAGTGATTTTCTTTTTCTTTTTCCTTTCCTTTTTTCTTTTCTTTTCTTCCCTTTCCTTTCCCTCTCTACCTCCTTCCCTTCCTTCCTTTCTTCCTTTCTCTCTTTCTTTCTGGATTTTATTTATTTGTCATAGAGGGAGACAGTACACAAGCAGGGAGAGCAGCAGGCAGAGGGAGAAGCAGGCTCCCCACTGAGCAGGGAGCCTGATGGGGGACTCGATCCCAGGACCCTGGGATCATGACCTGAGCCAAAGGCAGATGCTTAACCAACTGAGCCACCAAGGTGTCCTCAGGGTTGAAATTTTTTGCGAAACAGTTTTCTTAAAATTCGATAATATTCTGATCTATTTGCTTTTAGTTACTTCCAAGTGTATTAGTAGCCATAATATCTTAGATAAATTTTAAACCTGAAGACAGGAATTTTATGTACTGGTATCTAGGCTCTGCCTATTCTCCTTTTCCCCTTCCCCCAGGACCCCAACTCTCCAAAAGATATTGCCAATCCTGAGACATTTTGAGATAATAGACAGAACCTGATCTTTGCCCATGGTCTAGGCCTTACTGATTGGCAACTGCTTAATGGAAAATACATGAGAAAGGCTTGGGCTTGGGGCATTTTAGTTGGATTAATGACAAAATAATCCCCTATGCAAAATATACACATATATTATATGGAATTATAAATTTAAGTGAAATAAAGAATGTGTAACAACTGACAAATAATGATAAAATACACAATGCTTTTTATTGCAAATTGCCTATGGCCAGTTGATTCTTACAGAATGCTTTCTCTGATTTTTGCTTTAACTCTCTTTTCTGTAGCCAGCCCATGGTTGTGGTTGATGACCAAGTGTACTTCCAACCTGAACGCTGGTTGATAGGTCCATTGTTAATGAGTAAAAGAATGGGAAACAATGGAGCGGTAAGTTGGAACTTCAATTATTTGTCAGTGAGGTGACATCTTGTTGGTTGTGGAAGTGGGTAACTTTCCGCATTTTGGAAGAATATTTATTTATTTATTTATTTACTGGTATTCATGGTGTAATGGCTGTAGATACAACACACTTTAAGATTTAATCTGCATTATTATTTTCTCTATAACTTTCTTAAGCTAGGCAATCAACAAAATAATAACCACCGATTTGTAGTGTTTGTCAGTTTCCATGGTATAAACACTCTTAACAACAGCCGATTTCAAGTTCCTAGGGGCAACTGAAACATGATCTCTTTCCAGCAGACACAATAAATGCAAATAACCTTAAGAATATAGACAGTAGTAAAATATAGTAAACTAAGGAGTCATGAACTTTTAATATTTATTATCACTGTTTGAATACAATTTAATTATAATAATTTAATTTTAGATAATGGCTATATTTAACAACTGGTTTGCCAGGTTCCTGAAAATGTTTAACAGTAGGCTCTTGTGAGCTGGTAAGAGGGGGCTCTAGCACATCCTTGACTCTGTCCCCACCTTTACCTTAGGCTTGGCCATAAGATTTGCTTTAGCCTATGATAGATACTTTATGTATCTCAATTTTAAGTCATTTGACCAAGTCATAAGGTGTGCACATAGATAAAAAGGAGAAACATGACACAGTGGTATAATTAGATGGATTTGTGGGTACTTGACACCATTCCTAAGCATAGTAATCTGGCCTCTGCCTATTCTCACCTAGTGTTCCTAATCACTCACACACAGCTTTGTTGAACTACCTACAATTCCCTAAATGTACATATTCTCATACCTCTGGGTTTTGGAACTACTAGTTCTTTGCGTAGACCAACGTTCTTCTCCTCCTTCCCTCCTTCTTACTCATCCTTCCCCTATCAGCTTTGGCATCTATCTTAGGAAGTCATCTCTGGCTCCCTGTCTTAGTCAGCTCAGGCTATTATAATGAATGTCACAGACTGGTGGGTGGCTTAGAGAAGAAACATTTCTTTCTCACAGTTCTCGAGGCTGTAAAGTCCAAGATCAAGGTGCCAGCAGATCCTGGGTCTGGTGAGGGCCTGCTTCCTGGTTTACATTTGGTTATCTGTGTGTTGTATCCTCACAGAGTAGTGAGAGGAAGCAAAATCTTGTGCCTCTTCTTACAAGGGCTCTAATTGCATGTATGAGGGCTCTACCCTTATGGCCTAATTACCTCCTAATACCAGGACACTGAGAATTAGTTCAACTTATAAATTTTGAAGGGACACAGATATCTAATCCATAACACCCTTCAAGGCTGGGGTCAGTTAGTGCTATGATGGGTGCACTCTTCTTACCTTCCCACTGCAGTCCTACATCACAATGGTCTGTTCCTTTGTCTTCCCCGTAGTAAGCTCCTTGAGAGTCAGTACTGTTTTGTTCATAGTTGTGTCTTTAGTACCTAGCACATTATATGGTATATAATTGTCTGATGCATGTTATAGGGATGCTTGCTGCCTCTTTTCAGAACTTACTGATGGTATGGAAAACATAAAACAAATGTATCAATTTTGTATATGATATAATCATATAATCAAAATTCAAAGACTCAGAAAGACTTCAACAGGCTGTAAGAGTTGGGTGGAACCAACGAGGTGGAATTCTAGGGAGAAATTATAGATAATACATTTAGATTCATATTGTGCAGTGGTTCTCACTCAAAGTGTGGCACAGTTCACTGTCAGGGAAATGTCACTAAAAACAAAATCTCTTGTTAATCTCAAAAAGTTGTCCATAAAGGTAGGAGAGAAAGAAGACCGTTTTATTATTGAATAAACACTCAATCGGAATGGATTGGATCATAGGAAAGTCACTAAAAATATAGCAAAGACAGATAAAAAAATACCACCCAATTTTCAGGCACACAGATAAAACCATCACATCCATGTTCTCAAGATAAATGGTAATGAATTCTCAAGTAAGAGGACTAATTGCCTTATACAAAGGAAACACAAATATTTCCTCCGTTATGACAGAAAGTAGGTTTGTAATTTGGAGCCAGGTCCCTTCTGAAGTTAGGCTCTGGTTCTCCCAGCACACTGGGAGATGGGGTGCTGTCTTTGCCGATGATTACATTTCAAGGGGATGGCTCCAGGTCCCATTTCAAAGAGAAATTCCTGGATTGTTATGTGAGCAAAGGGCCTCCTTAGTCTTTAAAAAGGTGCCCTCATATTTTTGTGAGGCAGAGAAAGAATGGACAATGACAGATTTTCTCAAGTAAATGCTTTCTTTTTCCTTTGCATCAGGGAGAATTAAGTATTTTTCTTACTTCTAATTCGTTTTATCCTTACGCCAGCAGCCTCAGCAGCACCTAAGAACTCTAACTGGAAATGCAAATTCTCCAATGCCAACCCAGGCCTACTCAATCAGAAACTCTAGAGATCAGACCCAGCAATCTGTGGTTTTTAATCATCTCCTCAGATGATGCTGACACTCCCTCATGTGTCAGAATCACTGCAGAGGACTGCTGACAGCAGGCCATTGGAAAAGGGTCTTGGGATTTTTATTTTACTTGAATTAATAGTTATCTGCAGTTTGCATTACCTGCTCTGCTAGCGAATTACCTCCAATTAGTTGGCAAGAAATTAAGATGTCTGAAATAAAGCTATTAAATGAACCCAACTTTAGCTAAGATAGTCACATCTTAACAACTTGTATAAGAGAGGGAAATAAAAGCAAAAGCATTACCAAAAATGATAATGCTTATTTGGCTCTAGAGTACATTCTCTAATTTAAAATACAGAGTTGCCTGATTTTCTGGCAACTCACAAAAGGCCCCAAATAGTAAAGCTATAGAAGCCAAACTCAAGAGAAATTAAACAATTGTGCAATTTTTTTTTCCCCTACATGGACCCCTTCTTAAGTACACCTGGCTCTCTATGGGGTACAGAGGCGGGGCAAATCTCTCTTATCCATATTCCTCAATTTTGGAGGTAAACGTGGAATCACTTGAGGATAAAAAAGACACAGTCCTTGGGGAGGGTCTCCGAAGCGGCAGGTGAGGGAGGAAATCTGGATTATTGGAGGTGTATCAGCTCATAAAAGCAGTCTGAGCAGTGAGCTCTGCCCACCTTCCTCCGCATGGGCCAGAACCTGACATGGACTCAGGAGAGTTTCACTCTCCTGAACACAGGTGAGGAAAGTTTGAGGTTGGACGCTACCAGTACACTGGAAACTGTCCACTGTAGCTGTCAGTGAATTTGGGCCTGTTACATTACTTGTCACATTACTTGTGCATTCTTAGAATTTGCACCCACTTTCTTCATTTGAAAGACCTGCAGATTGACTATAAACTGTAAGAGGCTAAACACTGTTAGCTTCATGTTCTGGAGAATTATCAAAGTCAAGAACAGTGTTTTGCATGTTGCTGGTGCTGAATTAATTTTTGTGGAATTAATACAGTTCTAGGAAAAAATCATAATTCTTAAAGGCAAGATAATTTTAAGTCTGTCTTCAGATACCTTTAGGGGGGTCTTAACACTATTGAGCATGTGACAAAGTTGAAACCTAATTAGTTGGTTTATGATAAAGCAATATGCAGACCTGTTGTCTTGTTATAGTCTTAAATCCTACACCTCTAAGATTATTGGTGTCAAACGTGCATCCTGACACATAAATCTGTAGTGTGAAGAGCAGAAGGATGAAAACTTCTATACGTATTAAGTAAAGACTTTTTTTTAGCTTATAGCTCTTTGTAGTTTGCTGATACACAGAGAACTTTAGAAAATTGCAATGGATTTTCAAGCCAATAATTACATGATTTATACCAAAACATCTTCTAAATTCTTCAGTTGAATGTCACTGCTGTGTTGAAGTTGTGTATTTGTGGTAAGTCATCATATTAAGAACCTTTTAAAGCTAATCCCCTATTATTAACTCTTAAGTGGCAGTGGAAATTGGATAATAAGTTCACTTTCCTCAGTGAGGTTTCAGAGAGGGGCCAATGGATGAAATGAAAACAGATTGCTTTGCCTCTTCGCTTCTCCTGTTGAAGCTAATCAGGATTGTAAAAGTGCTTGTACTTTAAAATACTTTGGTCTTTATTGGAGGGAAAGTGCTGTGACTCTGAACGGTCAACCTATTTGCAAGTCTCGTGAATTGCTACTTAGGGCAGCACTCACATGTTTTTATGTAAAATATAAGAGATGTAAGAACTGTGATTTATGGCTATAACTGTGAAGTTTAATTCTCTCCCTGAAGACTAAGAAATGTTGGGCAGAAAATTAACACTTGTGATGCACATGGTTTAGGGGGATTAGAACAAGTCTGCCCACCTTGCTTACTAATCATGTATCCATAGGCCAATTTCCTGCACTGCTAGCTCCTGCGTAAAAACCTCCCTTTCAGTGTTGTATATGAAGTTGCTTGTATGTCTCAATTCCTCCTAAGTACTGAATAAATACCTTTTGTCTGCAGGTAGGGAGGGGGAAAGGGAGCTTTAGAGACCCAGCTGAATGAAGTTCTAGCACAGGGCTAGAGGTGGTTTGGAGCAGTTTGAAATGTGTTCCTTTAAGGAGCCCATTTTGAGAACAGTCTTTCCCCCCCCCCATTTTCTTCATGTGTTTTTATTGGAGATTGTTTACCATGGCTTCTACTTGGTAACCACTTTTTGTTCTTTTACTTTTTATTTATATTTTTATTATTTGATTGCCGTATAAGTAACATAGTGTTATATTAGTTTTAGATGTAGAGTGACTCAATTCTATACGTTACTCAATTCTATACGTTACTCAATTCTATACGTTACTCAGTACTCATACAAATAAGTGTACTCAATCTCCGAGAACAGTCTTTTTTATACTAACTCAAATTTGACCCGCTCCTGAAAGACAGCCCTAGTAAATTGGTTTCTGTGGCCACTGAAACAAACAGCATTTATTATGCCAAGGCTTCCTGAGGAAGTCCATCTAAAGTGAGCCTGGTGGCATTTGATTTCTTTTTTTTTTTTTAGAGATTTTATTTATTTGACAGAGATCACAAATAGGCAGAGAGGCAGACAGAGAGAAAGGGGGAAGCAGGCTCCCTGCTGAGCAGAGAGCCTGATGTGGGGCTCTATCCCAGGACCCTGAGATCATGACCTGAGCCAAAGGCAGAGGCTTTAACCCACTGAGCCACCCAGGAGCCCCGTGGCATTTGATTTCTTAGGAGCTCTGGATATGCTTGTGATGGACTCTCTCCCACGTGTCCTTGGGACCGTGGAGCTGCCTGTCTGTTGATCCCAAAACAGATGTACAGCAGTTTTGCTATAAGGACCTGGACATGGCAGTTAAAGCCAGGTAAATGGAAAATAGAAAATTGCATTAAAAAGCAATACGAGGGGGGCGCCTGGGTGGCTCAGTGGGTTAAAGCCTTTGCCTTCAGCTCAGGTCATGATCTTAGTTAGGGTCCTGGGATCAAGTCCTGCATTGGGTTCTCTGCTCAGCAGGGAGCCTGCTTCCTCCTCTTTCTCTGCCTGCCTCTCTGCCTACTTGTGATCTCTGTCCGTCAAATAAATAAATAAAATCTTAAAAAAAAAAAAAAAGGCAGTAATACAAGGAGCTCTACATGAAATGCGTAGAGGTGGGGAAAATTCTGGATGGATTTTTAAGGACTGTACCCCAGGTGATGGAAGAAGCTGAAACAGAAGGAACTTGTGAAAGCTGAAATCTAGGTCTGAAAGAAAAAGATCAACTTACCATAGACATGAACTCTACGAACACATCTTTCTCTGAACCTTTCAAGAGGTTTGAGAAGCAGAAGGAGACTGAAGACTATCTTCAAAATGAAGAAGTATACTGAGGGCTACATATTATGAATTAAAATGGAAGGCCAAAGATACCAATCATTAGAGGCCCACACAGAAAAGCATCTCAATCTAGCAGATAAAGAAACTGATCAGGTCAGAAGGAGGGCCTCAGTGGCCTATTGGCCTTCTACGTGGGATTGTTAAGGGGCCAGATGCAGAACTATTCCCTGCAGACCTTTCAGCAGAAGACTAAAGAAAATGGTGAACTGATCATAACTGATCATGAACTGATGTGTTATGATCTGATTTCGGAGGTGGAAAAATCTGATATGGAAGCACTGACCTGCGGCCTTCTCTCCCCACTCCTATCTCTCCGTGTAACTAAGCAAGCCTCATGTACTTTCTTCTCTTATTTTTCTTTTAGTGGAAATCTCAATAATCCTCAGAAAGAAAAAAAAGGCTACGGAAAAGTAAGTATGAGATACTTTGACTTCTGAGTTCCATTTTTCAGATGTATTTGACTTATTAAATGTCAATGCTGATCTTTCATTAGGGAGTTTTTGTATCCTATGAAATATGTGCTCTTGTGAGGCTTGTTGAAAACATTTTTTTGGTGCCATATCTTATAGATTTTTTTTTTTCCTCTGAGAAAACCACTGCTTTGAATACGTCCAAGATTCATTTTTTTTTTTTTTTTTTGGTTAGTACACGTGTGCAGTAGAAGTGTGGTATATAAGAAATCATGTGGGAGGGGCCCAGTTTCCTTATAAACTCCTGTAATGCTAAGAGGTTATGACCTGTCTTTTAATCACATCTTGCAAAAATGTAATTAGAGTTAGATGCATCTTTAAAAACACCACTTTCACAGAATCCCTGTAACAAACCTAAAAACTGCTCAAGCTGAGTTCTATCTCCTTTGTAACCTGCATGTTTTTAATGCATAAATTATGAGGTAAAAAAGATAAAGGCCATAAAACAAGTATCCAGTATGCATTTTTTACACACAAAAGCATGTTTTACCAGACATCAGACTATGCACTTACAATTTTTTCTCAGAACAAAATCGTGTTCCTGAGATCATATATTTTGTCTCATTCATCTGTTTCTTGAACACCTAGTACTGGGCATGTGGTAATGCAAGATATATATTTAAGGTCTTAAAAGTAAATACATTTTCCATGTAGTGTCCGGTGCCCGTTTTCTTTGCCCAAAAGGCACAATCTATGAGACCTGTGTTTTCAGAACAGAAAATGAAGGATGGGACCAGTAGAGAAAACTGGCCCGTGGGGAAGAAATGTGAATTTGGCCGGCCAGCACACTAACCCTGGAAGCTGTCTCCTGGCCTGAGCTCTCCAAATCAGCTTCCACGGGGGGGTGGGGGGGGGGCAACCGCAGGCACTTCCTAGGTTGGGCCTGATTTTCAAAGGCAGTGGGCAGCAGTCTTCAGAGTTGGCAGGTGCAGGGGCGCGATTCTGGGTGGTCCGTTCGATTCCTCACAGGTCTCCTGCCAGTGGCTGGGCTGCGGGGCGGGGTACAAAGGCAATGGGGTTGGCAAGAACAAGGCGGCGGCCAAGCTTCCAAGCAAGGGTCAGGACCCAGCAGCTGGGAACTGGAGAGCTCTTTGTGAATCAAAGCCACGTGCAGGGGCTCCCAGCCTTCCGTCCCCCTCTGAGGGGCCTCTGCCGGCTTTTTACCCATCCCGGCCGAGGCCCGCTTCAGCGCGGCCACGGAGTCCATGGGATGAGCCAGGACGGGGTTCTCCCTCTCGATGCAAGGGATTACACCCCCTCGGCCGTCCCAGGGAGACGGCTAATTAAAAATGCCACCTCCAGGGTGTCGTTGTAGAACCTGGCTCCAAGAACCGTAGGTTAGAGGCTGCCTGAATAAAAAACCCGGAAAGTCGGGCGGAGTTTGGGCGGGGAAGCCGCCGGGCAGGCGGGCGGACGCACCCAGGCCAGCAGGTTGGCCGTTCCGCACAGCAGCCGCCGTCCCAGGCCCGAGAGCTCGTCGTTCCCCCCGCGCAGGGCACGGCTCTGTGTCAGCATGTCCTGCATCAGGACCGCCCGCCAGGCTCCGTCCCGGCTGCCGCGTCGGCGGAAGTGCGTGTCGACCTCGGGGGCGGGGCTCCGCGGACCCGCCTGGGCCTAGGCCCGGGAGCCGGCGGGGCGGGCGCAACCGGACTAGCGGCCGAGGAAGTGCGAACCGGGACCCCGAAGCGGCCGGGCGAGCGGGAGCGAGAGAAGGAAGTCCGGCGCACACGGGCGCGGGGCTCGGCGGAGGAATCTGAGCTCGCGGCGGCGCGCACGGCCCTCGGCCGCTCCCTCCGCGGGATGGGCGCGGAGCTCCTTAAAGGGAAAGCGGCCGACGCGGCCGCGGAGCGCGGCGGGTCTGGGAAGGGGAGTGCGGCTTCCCCCGTCCCGCTCGCTCCCCCCGTCCCGCTCGCTTCCCCCGTCCCGCTCGCTCCCCCATTACTGTAGTCTTAATGTTAATTGAGTGTGTTGCACGGTCCCGGTCCTTCGCGTGAAAGCCGGACAGCTACAAGGAGGCAATTCTAATGAAGCCCTCCGCGCTTCCAGAAGAGACTACCCGCCAGGGACGGGACCAGGAGCATCAGCTCTCCTGTGGAGTTGCCTCGTGCTAGGCACCTTACAGAATCGCCTTTTTTTTTTTTTTTTAAGATTTTATTTATTTATTTGAGAGGGAGCACGAGAGGGGATAGGGTCAGAAGGAGAAGCAGACTCCCTGCTGTGCAGGGAGCCTGATTTGGGATCCAATGGATCCTAACACACCAGGATCATGACCTGAGCCCATGGCAGTCGCCTGACCAACTGAGCCACCTAGGTGCCCCAGAATCTCTGAAGTCTTCCCGACTCTCTGAAGTCCAGGCTGTTTTTCATGGAGGTCAAAGGCAGTTCAGAAAGGACACAAACTTACTCCGGCCACAGTGGAGGTGAAACACTGAGTCAGTGCTTCCTGAATGCCAGGTCTTTGGACACGAACTTAAACTTCAGGTGGTGGGCAGGGTTCATGGACCATGTATGTCTACGTTAATGCTGTCTATATTTATGTTAATGAGGGGAATGTATACCATCTGCTTCAATTCAGCCACGATTTATAGGGCTACTTATGAGCACTGCTTCTCTCCTGAAATAAGGCTCTGCTCTGACCCCCTTCCTACCCAACCCGTGTCATATACGTGTGTGTGTATCTATATCTATATTTGCATTTGTGTTGAACTAGTAGGTAAAGAAGGCTTCAAATAAAATAACATTTCCTATTGAAACCGGAGGCATTAAATTGTGTTAAAGTTCTTCCAAAAACAAAAAATACTTCCAAAAGCAAAATGCTAAACTAGATGAATTTTGATGTCAATTACCTAAAGTATATGTACCTTGAGAAAAAAAAATAAATATACAACAACAAAAAATATATACAACAAAAAAGTTATCTGGTCGCCTGGGTGGTTCAGTCAGTTGGGCATCTGCATTAAGCTGGGGTCCTAATCCCAGAGTCCTGGGATCCAGTCCTGCATCCAGCTCCTTGCTCAGTGGGGAGCCTGTTTCTCTGCCTCTGCTCCTCCCCCTGCTTGTGCTCTCTCTCTGACAAATAAATAAAATCTTAAAAAAAAAAAGTTGTTATGTATGAATGGTAAAATTTTTACTCTATATATCTATTTTTTATTGTTTTCAAAGATTTTATTTATTTATTTGACAGACGGAGATCACAGGTAGGCAGAGAGAGAGGAGGAAACAGGCTCCCTGCCAAGCAGAGAACCTTATTCGGGACTGGATCCCAGGACCTTGAGATCATGACCTGAGTAGAAGGCAGAGGCTTAACCCAGTGAGCCACCCAGGCGCCCATCTATATATGTCTTTATTATGGAAAATTTTTACTTTATAGGTCTCTATTTTTGAAGTCATTTTATAGTTAAAAAATACAACTTATTAAAATGAAAAGAAATGCTTTCAAATTGTAACATGCTAGTTATATAAGGGGAATTTTGGAAACCATAAAAGATGGATATAGAACTTAGACTGCATTTCTCATCTCAGGCTTAATCTGAAGAACATGTAGTATTATTGTAATCTTTTATACCTAGAAATTGATTTTTTCATTGAGGAAGAGATAACATGTCATCATATTCACTTCATTTAAAAAAGGAAAATCATTTACTGAATCAGTATAATTTATGAAATTTCTCTGGAGCTGCAGATAGTATCAAAATGTCATTCAAAGTTTCAGAGCCAAAATGAATTCTTACTTTGGCCACAATATAAGATTTATGAATCTGAACACAAGACTGGGCAATCGTGCTGAAAATACATATTTTCTTTTGCAAATACCATACGTTACAAAGTAGATTTAAAAAAACACCCAACATTGCTAACATATAATAGATGCTTTATAAATGTGTAATATATATATTTAAGTTATGAAGCCTAACAATAAAGTAAACATTCTTGAATCTATGACTCAAAATTAAGACTTAGATTGTGGAGTTTACTGTGTGGTATTCCTCTAGCCTTTCTTTCCTGAGTTTACCAGTATCCTGAAGGTTGTTAATCACCCTCTGACTTTTAGAAACATAGAGTTTTATATTTATCTATCTATACCTATAGATCTATTTGCTTAGTATTGCTTATTTCTCAGTTTTTAAAAAATTGTATCAGCCTGCTTTGGATTTCTACAACTTGCTTGACTTATTAAAAATTATGTTTCCAAAATTGCTTCAAGTTATGTCATTCATAGAGCATTAGTTCATTTCTCTTTATTGCTACATAATATAGCATAGTTCATGTGTGCATTTTTCCTGATACTGGATATTTAATTGTCTCTGGCTGTTTGCTATTATAAATGGTACATTAGTATCTTGTATGTATCTCCTGGCCCACATGTTAATAATTGCTTTAGGGTTACATTTAGGTTTAGGAATGGAATTGCTACATTAGAGGGCATGTGGTTATTAAACATTACATGATACTGTTACATTGGTTTCTAAAATGTTTGTACCAGTTAAACTTTCACCAACATTTGGTATTTTCTGATCAATTTGCCACTCTAGTAGGAGTAAAATTATGTCTAATTGGCTCTTTTAATCTGCATTATCTTTATTTTTTAAATATGTTTAAGCACCTTTTCATATGTGTTTTGGCCATTTACGTTTCTTATCATGTGCCATGCTTGATTATGCATTTTAGCCATTTGGGGGAGATTTCCCTTCCTGCCTTCCTTTTTTAGTATAATTGACAACAATAGCCTATTAGTTTCAGGTGTACATCACAGTGATTCAATATTTTTATACATTATGAATTGATCCCCATGATAAGTCTAGTTATCATCTATCACCATCCAAAGTTATTAAAATATTATTGTCTATATTCTCTATGCTGTACATTACATCCTGAAGAGTATTTTATAACTGGAAGTTTGTACCTCTTAAGCCCCTTTATCTATTTTGCTCAACCCCTAAGCCCTCCCTACTCTGGTAACCAACAGTTTGCATCCTGTATTTATGAGTCTGTTTCTGTTTTGTTTTCTTTTTTAGATTCCATACGTGAGTGAAATCATATGGCATTTGTCTTTCCCTTTATTAATTATTCACTGAGCATAATGCCCTCTAAGTCCATCCAGGTCATCACCAGCAGCAAGATTTCATTTTTATTTATGACTAATACTTTATTAATATATATATATGTATATATACATATATATATATTAATCATTGTTTTCATTTACTTTAGATAAATACGGGGAGTGGCATAGCTAGATTGTCTGGTAGTTCTATTTTTAATATTGTAAGGAATCTCTATACTGTTTTTTCATAGCAGCTGCAGAATTTACACTCCTACCAACAGTGATCCCTAGTTCTTATTTCTCCACATCCTCACCAACATTTGTTATTTTTTGTTTTTGATAAGAGCCAATCTGAAAGATAACAGGTGATATCTTATTGCTGTTTTGATTTATTCTTCCCTGATGATTAATGATTAGTTGAGCATCTTTTCAAGTGCCTGTTGGCCACCTGGATGTTTTCCTGTAAAAAGTGTTTATTCAAGTTCTCTGCCCATTTTAAAATCAGATTATTTGTTTCTTTTTGGTATTAGGTTGTAGGAGTTCTTCATGTATTGGATATTAACCCTTATCAGATGAATGATTTGAAAATATCTCCTCCTATTTTGTAGGTTGTCTTTCCTTTGCTGTGCTTAGGCTTTTTATTTTGCTGTAGTTCCAATTATTTGTTTTTGCTTTTGTTTCCCTTGCCTGAGGGACACATCCATAAATATGTTGCTAAGGCCAATGTCCAAGAATTGCTGCTTATGTTTTCATTTAGGAGTTTTATGGTTTCAGGTCTCACATTTAGGCCTTAAATCCATTTTGAGTTTATTTTTGTGTATGGTGTAAGAAAGTGGTCCAGTTTCATTTTCTGGCATTTTGCTGTCCAGTTTTCCCAGAACCATTTGTTGAAGAAACTGTTTTCTTCCCATTGTGTGTTCTTGGTTCCTTTGTCATAGATTAATTCACCATATGTATGTGGGTTTATTTCTGTACTCTATTCTGTCCCAATGATCTGTGTATCTGTTTTCGTGCCAGTATCCATACTGTTTTGATTTCTACAGCTTTGTAGTATATCTTGAAATCTGGGATTGTGATGCTTCCAGGTTTGTTCTTCATTCTCAAGATTGCTTTGGCTATTCAAAGTCTTTTGTATTTCCATACAAATTTCAGGATTCTTTTTCTTGTTCTGTGAAAAATGCTATTGGTGTTTTGATAGGGATTGCACTGAATCTGTAGATTGCTTTGAGTAGTATGGACATTTTAACAATATCAATTCTTCCAGTCCATGAGTCTGGTAGATCTTCCATTTGTTCCTGTTGTCTTCAGTTTCTTTCATCAGTGCCTTATAGTTATCAGAGTATAGGTTTTTCACCTCTTTGGTTAAATTTATTCTTAAACATTTAATTATTTTTGGTGCAATTGTAAATGGGATTCTTTCAATTTCTCTTTCTGCTACTTTGTTATGTATGTATAGAAATGCATGTATAGAAATGCAATAGATTTAGAATAGATATAGAATAAATATAGAGAATAGATTTAGAATATAGAAATTTGCATGTATAGAAATGCAATAGATTTCTGTGTGTTAATTTTATATACTGCAACTTTACTAAATTCATGCAATAGCCTATTAGTTTTTTGATGGAATCTTTAGAATTTTCTGTGTATAATATCGTGTTATCTGGACATAGTGGTAGTTTCATTCCTTCCTTACCAGTTTGGAGGATTTATTTCTTTTTCTTGCCTGATTGCTACAGCTAGGACTTCTAGTATTATGTTGGATAAAAGTGATGAGAGTGGATATCCTTGTTTTATTCTTGACCTTAGAGGAAAAGCGTTCAGTTTTTCACCATTGAGTATGTTGTTAGCTGTGAGTTTTTATATGTAGCCTTTATTATGTTGAGGTATGTTTCCTCTACACCCACTTTGCTGAGTTTTTTAAAAATTATGAACGGATGTTGTATTTGTCAAGTTATTTTTCTGCATTTTTTGAGTTGATCATTTGGCTTTTATCCTTCGTCTTGTTAATGTGATGTATCACATTGGTAGACTACAAATATTGATGGACCTTTGGATCCTTGGAATAAATCCTACTTGATCGTGGTGAATGATCAAGAATATTGTTGAATTCACTTGATGTATTTAATGTATTGTTGATTTTGGTTTGCTAATATTTTGTTGAGGATTCTTATATCTATGTTTATCAGGGATATAATTGTATTTTTTATTTCTAGAAGTTTAGTTATTTTTAAAGATTTTTAAAAAATTTATTTGTGTGAGAGAGAGATTGAGAGAGAGCGAGAGAACATGAGGAGGATCAGAGGGAGAAGCAGACTCCCTGCTGAGCAGAGAGCCTGATTTGGGACTTGATCCCAGGACTCCAGGACCCTAATCTGAGCCAAAGGCAGTCGCTTAACCAACTGAACCACCCAGTCGCCCTATTTAGTTATTTTTAAAATAAGTCTGACTATTTTGACAGTCTGTCTTTGGATGTACAGCTATAACAGTTAATAATTCTTCTCTTGGCCCATGTCACAGTTGTTAAATGGTAGAGCCCAGAGTTAAATTCAGGTCTAATTCCAGAAGCTATTTCTTTTAACTATACTCAAGACTGTTAAATAGCATTTTTGCCTTATTTTAAAGTCTTCCGAGGAGAAATTATAAAACTTCAGGAATTGAGCATTTAAACAATCCTTCTGGAAGCTAATAATCTATGTAAAGGGTATTATTTTAAGGATCTCTCTCTTTTTGTGCATAATTTTTAAAAATTATGGTAAAATTCACACATGATAAGATTAACCACTTTAAAGTGAACGATTTAGTGCCATTTAGTACAGTCATGTTGGTGGGCATTTTCATCACTCCAAAAGGAAACTCTGTACCCATTAAGCAGTTACTCCACATTTTTCCCTTCTCCTGCCCCTGGTAACTACCAATTTGTGTTCTGTCTATATTGATTTTTCAATACTCTATATGTACTATAAATAGAATAATAAAATATGTCAACTTTTGTATTTGGCTTTTTTCATTTAGTATCTGTTTTCCAGTTTTACAAATTGTAGCATATATCAGTACTTCATTATTATGGTTGGATAATATTCCATTGTAAGTATATACCACAATTTGTTTATCCCTTCTTATGTTGATTGACATCTGTATTATTTCTACCTTTTGGTTATTGTGAATAGTACTGCTTTGAGCCTGCGTGTATGTGTACATGTTTGAGTACCTGTTTTCAGTTCTTTTTGATATTAACCTAGGAGTGAAATTACTGGGTCCATGGTAAATCTATGTTTGACTTTTTGAGGAACTGCCAAACTATTTTCCACAATAGTTGAACCATTTTGCACTCCAAACACCAACATACAAGGGTTCTTTCTCCACACCTTCACCAACACTGGTTATTTTCCATTAAGAATAAAGTATAGGGGCGCCTCGGTGGCTCAGTGAGTTAAGCCTCTGCCTTTGACTCGGGTCATGATCTCAGGGTCCTGGGATCGAGCCCCGCATTGGGCCCTCTGCTCAGCGGGGAGTCTGCTTCCTCCTCACTCTCTGCCTGCCTCTCTGCCTACTTGTGATCTCTGTCTGTCAAATAAATAAAAAAATCTAAAAAAAAAAGAATAAAATATAGTTATTCTAGTGAGTACATATTCAAGTGTTCAAGTGGTACATGATTGTGATTTTGATTTGCATTTCCCTAAAGACTAATGATGTTGAGCATCTTCTCATGTATGTGAATATTGGCAATTTATATATTGTCTTGGAGAGATGGTTCATACTCTATTCAAATTCTATTTAGATTCTTTGCCCATTTTTCAATTGACTTTTCTTTTTGTTGTTGAGTTGTAAGAATTCTTTATATATTGAAGATACTAGGCTTTTTGTCAGACATGTGATTTGCAAATATTTTTTTCCCATGCTGTAGGTTGTTTTTTCACTTTCTTGCTAATGTCATTTGATGCACAAAAGTTTTTGATTTTGATGACCCCTGTGATGTAGGGGTCAAACTTCATTTTTGTATATCTATGTATCGAGTTGTCACAGCATCATTCATTGAAGAGACTATTCTTTCTGTATTGAATGGTGTCAGCATGCTTGTAGAATATCAGTTGGCCATGAATGTATAGGTTTATTTCTGGACTCCCAATATTATTAGTTGATCTGTATGTCTATCTGTATGCCAATATCACACTGTTTTGATTACTGTAGCTTTGTAGTGGCTTTTGAAATCAAGAAGTGTGAGTTCTTCAACTTTATTCTTCTTTTTAAATACTGTCTTGGCTATTTGTGACCTCTTAAAACTCCATATGAATTTGGTTTTTGGCTTTTCTATTTCTTCATAAGTGGCCATGGGAATTCTTATATAGAGTATATCGAATATGTAGATCTCTTTGGGTCATCTAAGTATTCCAATCCAGAACAAGGGGTAGCTTTCCATTTATTTAGATTTCTTCAATTTCTTTTAGCAACGTTTTGTAGTTTTAAGTGTACTGCATTCTTGATTAAACTTATTTCTAGGTATTTTATAGTTTTGGATGTTATTGTAAATGGAATTTTCCCCTTAATTTTCTTTTTGGGTTATTCATTGCTGGTGTATGGAAATACAACTGATTCTTGTATCCTTCAACTTTGTGAAATCAATTGCTAATTGATCAGTTGTAGTAGTTTTTCTGTGGAGTTTCTATATAGGATGATGTCATCTGTCAATATAGAGAGTTTTACTTTTCAATTTGTGTGCTTTTATTTCTTTATCTTACCTGTTTCTCTGCCTAGAACTTCCAGTACAATGCTGAAGAAGTGGTAAAAGCAGGCATCCTTATCTTGCCCTGATTTCTGGGTGAAGACTTTAGTCTTTCACTATTAAATAAGATGATCATTGTGGGTTTTCCAGATGTGTCAGCTTAAGGAAGCTTCCTTGTTTTCCTAGTGTATTAAGTGTTTTTAAATAATCATTAAAAAGTGTTGGATTTTGTCATATGCCTTTTCTGCATCAATTGAGATGATCATGTGTTCCCCCCCCCCTTCATATAGCATTGCTTTTCACATATGGGATCGCTCATGCATTCCTGAGATACATCCCACTTGGTCATGATATATAATTATTTTAATATGCTGCTCAATTTAGTTCGATAGTATTTTTTTTCCTGAGGAATTTTTAATGCATATTCATAGGGAACATTTCTTGAGGAGTCTTTGGTAATAGAGTAAAATTGGCCTCATAGAATAAATTAGGGAGTGTTCCCTTCTGGGGACCTTCTGCTTTTTATTGGAAGAGTTTGGGGAGTATTGGTTTTAATTCTTTTTTAAATGTTTGGTAGAATTCACAAGTGAAGTCATTTGGTCCCAGACTTTTCTGTGTCGGGAGGTTTTTCTTTCTTTCTTTCTTTTTTTTTTTTTTTTTTTTTTTTTAGATCACTGATTTAATCTCTTTACTTGTTAAAGGTCTGTTCAGATTTTCTATTCCTCTTGAGTCAGTTTTGGTAATTGTATGTTTCTAGGATTTTGTCCTTTTCAACTAGGTTATCTAGTTTATTGGTGGACAATTATTTATAGTATTCTTTTATTTTGATTTTTTAAAAATTTCTGTAGAGTTGGTTGTAATGTCCCTATTTTCATTTCTGATTTTAGCTATTTGCATCTTCTCCTTTTTCTTTCTTTTTCAGTCTAGCTAAAGTTTGTCAATTTTATTGATTTTTTTCCTCTAAGAACAAACATTTCATTTTGTTGACTCTTTTATTCTATTCACAATTTCATTTGTCTCTCCCTTAATCTTGATTATTTTCTTCCCTCTATTACCTTTGAGTTTAATTTGTTCTTTATTTCTTTCTAGTTTCTTGAAGTGTGTTAGGGACTGAATTGTGTCCCCCCACCCCACTCTGCCAAATTCGTATGCTGAAGCTCTAACCCCTCAATGTAGTTGTATTCGAAGCTAAGGCATTTAGGGAGGTGCTTAAGGTTAAATGAGATCATAAATATTGTTCTGTTTCTCTGGAGCACACAGACTAATTCACGCTTCTTTTATTCATTTCCAAATCTTCAATCGAGAATATATTTGTGGGTGTATTCTTTTTTTTTTTTTTTTGGTGTTTTTTTTTTTAATTTTTTTTTAATTTTTATTTTTTATAAACAAATTTTTATCCCCAGGGGTACATGTCTGTGAATCGCCAGGTTTACACACTTCACAGCACTAACCATAGCACATACCCTCCCCAATGTCCATTACCCCACCCACCTTTCCCTCCCCCCTCCCCCCAGCAACCCTCAGTTTGTTTTGTGAGATTAAGAGTCACTTATGGT
>PISX010005861.1:89336-103431 GCA_004024625.1 Mellivora capensis | reverse complement strand
GCCCCAGGACAAAATAGCACAAGTGGCCACTTCAATTCCGTTAAGGTTGACAATGTGCTGGCCATGAGATTCTGTTCTCCATTTTTAAAGTTACCTGTGCATTTTAACCTATAATTTGTAAGGTCTGACTCCTTCTTTTGATCTGTAATATGATACAGTATAAATTAAATCACTCTAAAAAACAGCATTCATATTCTTATCTGCCTACAACTTTCTAAAACCAGCTGCCTAAAGGAGCTCTTTGCCTGATGGCAATTATTGACAAAGTCTCTTACCCTCTTCTTCCCAGGTTCAGAAGCACGAGTGTCATAATCATCAGGGAGCTGAAGATAATCCTCCATTCTGCTGGCAATTGCCTCCCAGTCACGTTTCCTTTTAGTACCAGTTCTCAAGCCATCCAACTTGTCTGAGGGACAAACACAGAGCCGCAGCATTAAGGAGGAGTGTGAGTTTGCACACAACACACAAACAAAGGAAAAGAAGTCTGGAACACTGTCAGAGGGCAGAGCCACATTTTTGAGAGCAGCATCACTTGCAGATCCAAACTATCTTCTTGGCCAAGGTAACAGTTCTGGGCAATTTCCATTGTTTATCTGGTGTTCACACTGGCAGGCATTACATTACAAAGTTGGTTTAAGTAACAAACACGGGCAGGGTAAGAAAAGTCACTTGTCTCCTGGCCTCCCACCCCACCAAATCACACTTCAGCTCTTGTGTTCTGAAGGAAAATGCGGAGACGGGTTTTTCTAAAAGCTATTTCTTCCACTCTTTTTTTTTTCTTTAACGCAATATTAACACCACCCATTTGATCTGTAATCATGTGTGATACCATGTCTTATGAAAAGTAGGTAGTACCAACAACTTAATGAGCCAAGCTAATGTTTAAAAAGGTTTTAGATTAATAGTTCCTTTGACCAGTGTGCAAGGATTCCCCATGAGTTAATGTTTCTGACTAAGCTGATTGTACAAATCACATTCTTTGGTTATGCTGTGAAGTGCTACTGACCATTCTGAGGCTAAGAGTTAGGCCGCCAAAGTGACCAGATCTAAATTTTCTTTCTGAATCCTCAATCTGAGAGGGCTAGGGTTCCCAAGGGCCCCAAACTGTAACCAATTAAAAGAAGAGAGATTGAGGATTCAGAAATTCTGAGACATGAGTTTAGGTGTCTTCAAGAACACGCGATGAAAATGTGTAGTCATTTTTAATTGGTTGTTAACACTGATTTTGAATTCCCTATGTGAAATATTACGAGTTATATATGTTTTTAGCTACATTGAAGTATTAAACTCTTGAATCATCTGTGATTACATACAGACACTATTATTAAGAAAGTCAATAAAAGAAAACTGAAAAACATCAGAAATACACAATAACCACACTTCATTAAACTCCATAAAGGGTGCAGAGTGTATATATGATAAAGAATCTGTTAGGCACCAAGTTGGAGAGAAGTTGATATGAAAAGGAAAATACAATGGAAGCAGTGGCAGGAAAAGAGGGTGAGTTTGTGCTTCAAATGTAAAAGATTCACACACAACTAACTGTACCACACCATACAGGCTTAAAAAACCAGTAAGATTTCACATACTTGGCAAAGCTTTTATTTCCTAAAACCCTCCCCCATAAAAGCAGTATTACTGAAAAATCTGCAAACAAACCACAACACTTTACAAAACTCAATAAATTTTTATCATGTTACTTTGGAAAAACTTTTAACATGAATGAGTTCAACAGAATAGGTTTCCTGATCTCTTCTGTAAATCACATGTTGTACCAAATGGCTCTATCTTCACGGGTATGACAGGCCGTAGTATACAAATTCTTAAAGAAGTGATCCCTTGACGGCTCAGGGACACAGATTATGGTATTAGAAAACCAATGAAGTCCCACAAACAATAAAACTGTTCTAGTTCAACAGTATACAGTATTACTGGAAGAGTAGGAAGCTCTAACACACTTAGCAAATAAACCTCAGACGATTTCCAAACTCAAGATTAACTTTGACATTAACATACTTTAAAGGAAAAAAAATTCATATCTGAATTCCAAGAATAGAGCATGGCCAAGGCAGCAATGCAGAAGGGCAAGGGTGACAACTGCAAGAACGTTTCCTCAGACACCGGGTATGTGACAGGAGTGACAGACCAGGAGTCCCATATTTGCAACATGGAAGATCAGAAGAGCAAGTACTTCTAGTCTGAACACCTTTGTTTGTAATGTTTAATTGGAAATTTCATTGTGCACAGCATGTTTAAAGCTTCCTTCTTGGGGATGAAGAAAGGTTCATACCTCTTCCACAGGGCATCCTGGAAACCCAAACACACAGATGTATGGCATAAGGTGAGGGAAGAGGAATCTGGGGTGTTAATTACAGAAGACGGCTGGTGTCCCATACACCCATACTAATGACTTTCAGAGGTCTGAATTTCAAAAGATGAAGTTTTAAGATGAAGATGAAGGTCTAAACATCCAACTTGGCAGGTCACAGAATTTTCCCACATCTTCAGAACAGTAAATATTATATAGCACCACAGAAAGTTTTTGTAAATACATCTATGCATTTTCTATATATAAATGGTGTTTCTGAAAACTCGTTCATGGTAAACATACGAGGGTTATGTGCCTATATGAGTAAGTGCTTCCAACTGTGGAGAGATGAATCTGCCTGACACGGAGAAGGCTAATACACAATAACCGATAAGCAGAGACAAATGACAGATGAGGAAAGCAAAAGTACTTGGTATGGAGAAATCTATAATAGGATAACACTGTCAGACCTTCTCTTGTTTTCTCACAGTTGGAGAAACCAAAGCTGTATCGTCGGAATTTAAGCAGCTTCCGTGCCGAATCCGAGCATCTTGCGGTGGCACGTAACACCCACCCTTGTATGAGGTGCCTGTGTCCCAGCTGAGAAGGAGCCGGTCAGGGGCAACTGGAGTGGGCCACAGGCAGTCGTTACAACTCCACGACACCCGTGCCAGATGCATTTCAGGCTGGTTCTGAATCTTTCTAAAATTCCGCCACTCCTGATTTAACACTCAAACATCAGCTGAACTGCATACTGTACCTAATGAACACAGATCAAGAATCCGCAATGAGACTGAACCAGCTGCACGAAAGGTGAACGAGTCCTTTCTCATTGGCAGACTCATTTGTGAATCAAAACTCCCCAGGTACAGATGTAGCTCTTCTGGCTCAGGGTGTGACACCGATGAAGCTTAGTATGTTTCCATCTCGCATGATCATGTTACCCAAAGTAATTTAAGAATGTTGGTAGAGTACTCACAAAAATTAATTGGACCTGGTAATCAATCTCTTGAGTTTGTTATGCTAAAGAAGGCACCACAAATAGGTTAATTCTCAGATGAAAAGCCTCATGTTTTAGGGAAGAATCTTTGTTTCATTTGGCTACATGGACCAATCTCAAAGAAGACAGCACTTTCAAGAATGCTCACACTCAAATCTGCCTTCCTCCACGGGTAGATTGGCTCTTAAGGTAACAGAGTGGTACAAGATGTGAGTCATTATATGAAACATCACTGTCACTCTTATTAAAACAGCAGCAGCAGCAAATATGGTGGATTTATGTTCTGAATTCTTACTGAACCTGCAGTGCCTTTAACTGAAATGTCTATTTAACAAATCCATTTCTGGAATTAATTGCCTAACAGTCTTTCTTTAAGATGGACCGAATTTGTATAAAATGTATTTTCTGAGAAGCAAATGGTAGACAGGCCAGGATTTTTTCCAAAATCAATACCAAGTTTAATATCATATTTTCTTGAATATTCATCACAGCTAAATTCCATTATCCTTTCTCTTTAGAAATTAGAAGAATAGAAAATGGACTGGCTCAAGTTTAAAAAAGCATTATCATAGATCATATATTATACAATGCCTCTGAATATTATATGTTTAGTTAAAATATTGATCACTTTTACAATCCTCTTCTCTTTATTTATGATCTTTTTGCCCCAAAAGGTAATTGCTATTTAGAGAACCAGAAGAGGGAAATGATCTTGCAGTCTTATAGGTTATTCTCAAAGTACAGTACAGAACTTCAAACAGACTTAATTTAATATCAAAATAAGCAGATCTAAAGCATTATTATTTAGAAAGTAGTTTGTGATTACTATTTTCCTACATATTTAATTGCACTTAAATATTTATAAATGCTTTAAAAGTTTAGAGGAAGAGATCACTGACAAAGATTTCCCAAAGAGGGAAGACTAGTTTAAAATATGCCAGTAAGCACACATAATTTTCACCTGTCACACATTAAAAACAAACAAACCCTGGACTTGATATCAAAGCACCTATCCCAATAACGGAGTAATACTAAAGTTTACGGAACTACCTTTTACATAGGACCTAGTGAACATCAACTGCTAACATGATCAGTTGGGCAAAATAAAAGGCAGAAACTTATGCAACTTGTGTAAAATGCACTCCTCTTACATCAGAAACACAATGTATCCCAAACAGTGAAGCAGCTAAATGACTCAGATTTGTTCTATGAACTTAAGATATTTAGATGGTAACTTCAGTTTTGGAGTAACACCACGATACTAGAAGAGAAACGCAGAGACCGACAGTTACACTTCATACATTAGAAAGGTCAATCTTCCAGAAAGCTCTTATCTCATTTTTTAAGATTATTTATTAATACATCTTAATCAACGTGATAAATGATTCTCTTTAAGTGAAGTGGGAAAAAAAAGAAAAAATGTTTTGCAATTATTACCATGAAATACTGGAAGAAAATCCACTGGATATGTTTTATTTTCTACTTGACAGACAACCTCACATTAAGCAACTCCAACTTTTGATTTAGACAGTAATTTTAACCAGTTACCTTGTAATCTGCCACTAAAAACAAGTTGAAGGTAAGAATCTTATAAAGTAGGCTCCTCAAAAACCTGAATTACATATCTACCTCCCCCCACCCAGAAACTCTATTTATTATACAAGGAAAATAACTGCCTTTTAAGGAATGTTTAAACTTCAATATTTATTATTATTACTACTATTATTTCCCAAAGTATCCATCATCAGGTTCAGCTTTGGATTGCAGTTAAATACTCTTTTAAAAAAGCAGAAATCTCATTAGCGCTAACATTTCTGATTAATATAACAGAATGGATTTTAGAAGTGACACTATTTTATTGCTAAATTCATACTTCCCCTTACTTTAAAATTTTGAAGTGACAGTGAAGGCGATTCTTCTAAATACTCTTCTTTCACTCTGTCACAAGATGAAACTAATTAAACTGAAAGCTAGCGAAACAGACTGAGGATGTAAGGTAGGCCAAAAATCTTGGTTTAAAGCAGAAATTTGGGGAAATTTGTTCTTCTTACAGCAGAAAGATCTATGACCATTACCATCAGGTATCACATATAAAAACAGGAAAAAGGAGATACCCACCTAGCTTGGCCTCAGATGTGTCCATCTCCCATTTGCTTTTCGGAATGTAACCCTAAATCGCACACAGAGAGAAGCTCGAAGGGTTAGAAAGAGACACATACATGCATATCACTGTTGAACTGGAAAAGCATTAAAACTGGGAACGGATTCAGTTTCCACTCACTAGTTTTATATATATATGTATGTGTGTATATATATATATATATATATATCTCCTTAGGGAACACACAGTCTCATTATCTCTGAAGAAACTGAATTACTCAATTCACCCAACTTCACTGCCCCGATTTCAGAGTAGTCACTTCAAAATAGTATCATGAAGGCGCTTTGAGGCAGCTACAGTTCGGGACACACAGTTGTAGTCCGAACAACAGCTGGACAGCAAATATGGTGAGAACGTACGGTCGTTACTGCGCTAGTATTAATACCATTCAGAGTAGCAGAGCATTTATAATAACTAGCTAGCTTATTTTCTAAATACAACTGTGGTTCTCAAGTGATGGTACAAAGAGTGTTCTTCGAGACAGCTACTTTATATTGCAGTGTAAGTTTCAGTACTTGAAAGAAGAAAACATGGTATCACTGAACACAACTACGAAGTTCCAACTTCATTTAAAAATGACTCAACCCATTTACCGGTTAGACCTTACAAAGGCTGGTTTTTACTGAATCAACGTGAGAGCATTTCTTTTTCATCGGTTGGAACCTAGATTATTATTTTCAATGTCTTTTAAAATGACATTTTCCTAATATACGAAAAACCAGAAATCCCCACAGGCATTTATATTTTATTTAGTAAAAAACAAAAACAAAAAAAAAAACCCTGGGTGGTTTATTTCAAACAACGTCCTGTAAGATTTTCAAATTTCCCAATATACCTATTTTACTATATAGTAATCCTTTCTGCTTATTCACCTAGCAGGTGTACGGTTGTGATTCCTCTTTTCCTTTACTGGGACTCTGTTCTCTATTAGATCCTAACATACAGAACTTTAGTATTAGGGCTTATTATATAGAACAGATTCATCACAGGTGTCAGCATCTTCTTTTAAGAATTAGTATCTCTACTCTTGGGAATATTCAAGTTCATGGAACAGACTGACACAAAGGTAGGTTGGAAAGGCTGCTGAACGCTTCATGACAACAGCTGCTGTGTATGAGTACTGGAGCATCATAGTTCTTCCAGGAAACCTACAGGTGTGGCACTTTTCTAGTCTTTAAGCCAGACTAATAACTCACTTTCACTTATTAGGTAGTACTTCAGATTATAAATCATACCATCTTTCCCAAATGCATTTCTAGAACAAACCAAGACAAAGCTATGCTGAAGTGATTGGCGCTAAAAGTACTGATGCGATCTGTACAAGTCATATCTCAGAAATCACCTGAAAACCTTAAGCATCACTAGAATAACATATTTATAGATTCTGAATCATATCTACTAGGTTCACTGAAGTACTAAAGAAGGAAAAATATCATACCAGTGATCCCCCAAAAGGATTCTCTTAACCAAGAAAAGGTTGGATTTTGCCCAGTTGCAGTGATTAGTACAAAGCAGAAAATGCAAAGTTTATTGAGAATTCCACTAAAATGGTCCAAATGACATGAGACTTGCTCTTAACCCTTTGGTTAAAATTCTCCAAGAATCTTTTACTCTTGGAATAGAACCCAATAGCAGAAGATCTGGATTTGGCATTTTTGAATGGGTTAAGAGAAGTTTTAGAATATAAAGATATGCAAAATGAGTATATTAATTTCCTCCTGCTGGAACCACCCTGTTCTTCCTTAAAATTGTATCATCTTCTCACTGGTTGAAATGTTAGGCCACTTGGAAATAAAAGAGATAGTTCAGCAGGGTAGAGTTCTAAGACTTCCTTGCCATGTTTTTTGATGTAATAATAGAGTATTACAGCGTGTTTCACTTTTCAAAATAAATAGTACATTCAATTAAAAGTTCCGAGCTTTGACCTACACTTAGACAAGTCATATGTTACATACCATATTCTGAACTGAAATCTCCACAAAAGGAAGACGGAGCTTCAGAAAGCTAGCATTATAGATTTATTACATGATCACTTTCTAGGACACACGCTGCAAGTAGCCACAGATCATTAGCCATATTCCACAACAGCGTGGGCTTTTAAATGAACTTCCTGCCTAAGTTTTAGATCATATATGTTAAAAAAACAACCTAATTAAGAAAAATACTTTGTTTAAAGAAAAAACATACTGAGACTCAAATGCAATTAACTTTAAAGCTTATTTTTTAATCCGCATATGAAATCTAAGAATGTAGAGGTTGACACCATCTCTATGTACACACAGTTTCTCTTCAAAGTCCTCTGTATCACACATGGGATTGATGGGACCACTCCTTAGAGAGTCTATATTCTCTAGGGGTAGGAATCAGGGTTCTCACTTTGTACATTTCCAGAAGAGTATGAGAAGCAGCTTTAGCAAGGGCTGATGTAGTAAATAAACCAAATAATATTTTGAATTAAAAAAGCAACACTGTTTTAAGACATTGCTAATCTCTGTGCCTCATTAGCAAACAATGAAAAGTAACATAATTCTACAGGTCGCATATTTTTCAATGACAGGGTAAGGCAAACATCTCTACAGAGGTGTGATCAAAAGCATTTACAGTAGGTACACGGGAACTTTGAAATCACACTACGGAAACCTCTAATAAGCCTCAATAAAATGCATTGCCTACACACTCAAATCATTTTCCCCATCACTGAAAAGGATAAAATGCAGAAGAACAAATTCAGCAGTCAGTGGCAACCCTCTGCCTTCTCATTCTAGAAGTTCTTCTGCCTCAGTTGACAGAAGCTCAATTTTGAAATCTCGTAGCAAAGAAGAGACAATTATGCATATGTTGGGTAGGCTGTACCACATATCTGCTGGAATGTAAGAATGCCCTTTCATATGTAATTGATTTTTTAAAAAAGTATACTTCCCTAAAGCCACCTACAAGTAGATGAGTGAGTACAGGGTAAGTTTCTTAGCATTCTTAAAATTTTCATATTAACAATACAGTAGAGGGTTCTTCTGATCAGGGGGAAAAGAAAAAGTACCAGAAGTCTCCTTGAAGATGATTATAGAAATTTCTACCATTAAGGTGTAAATCAACAGTAGGAATCTGACCATAGATCTGAGATTAAACCCTTAAAAATTTTAATAGAGACACTTTGTTCAAAGTGGTTGGTCTGTCTCCTACCAGTTCGCTTTCCTCTTCCTCTGCATCTTTCTTTTCTTCCTTCTGTTCTTCGATATTTGCATCAAAATCCTCCATCTCTACCTACACCACCCCAATAATAATTAAAAAAAAAAAAAAAAAGATGAGTTAACATTTAGGAAAACGTTGAGTCCCTCAGTGAGATCTGAAACAGCAAAGGTGCCCAAAGCAGGGCAGCACAGAATCACTGTTACATCCTAATTTTAAAACCCTAAAGTCTGAAACAGAACTTATAAAAAGAATGATAGTCCTGCCTTTCATTTTCCCAGGATATCCATCTTTATAATTTCTTATGAAGTTGAATATAATAATCTATGCTAAGTTGGTGATCACCTGTTTTGATTTGCCTGTGATTACCAGGATTTCTCTTCAAAACCTCTAGCAAGTATTTCTCCAATCCAGTAAAACATGTGTATGATTCAAATTTCAAAATGTAAGAAAGGGTATCGTGAAACATAAGATGATAGCAGCTTGGCCCAGAATGGTAGCGATGCAAATAGAGAGTAGATGGATTAGAGAAGTGTTTATAAGGTAAAATTGACAAAACTTGTAGACTGACTACACGCTGGAGGGATAAGGCTGAAAGTTTGTATAACACAGAATAAAGAGCAAAAGATAACAGAGTAGTCAAGGTTTCCGCTACCAAGTGATTGGTGGGTCTAATTACTAAGAAAGAGAATACCAGAAGAGGAACAGGTTTGGATGAATTACATAGTGGGCGGGCTGAACTTGAGATGTATTAAAGTAACGTGTTTTTGGTAAAGAATTGTAGAATTCAGAAAAAATAATGGTAGAATTATAAAAATCACCCATAATCCCTCCACTAAGATATAACTAGTGTTAAGATACTGATAAAATTAATTTGATTCCTCACAATTTAATATTAAGGGCACATATGTGGCAATCCAAGCTACCAGAAAGATTATCTATATCAAATGTACAGAATGATAAGATCCTAAGATGGACAGAGCTCTAAAGAACTCCAACATTTAGGACTGAGTAGGAAGAAAAGCCATCAAAGGAGACTGAAAGGAATGGCCAGAGACGCATGAGGAAAACCAGGAGAAGGTGGACTCGCAGGAGCCAAAAGAGAAATGTTATCAAGAAAGTGGACATGGTCAACTAAGTCATATGTGGCTGCAGGATTAGGCAACAGAAGTAAGAATTATCTACTTTCATGGAAATCTTTGCTGAGAATGTATCGGAATAGCTGGGGCAGAAACCAGAGGAAATTGGTAGATGAATGGCACTGGGAGGTAAAAACACATAAAAACACAATGACAACATTAAGTATAGAAAACTCTCATTCACAGGACCTCAAACCAAACAGAAGTACACAACTGATTAAAAGAGAAAAATCTCGGGCACCTGGGTGGCTCAGTGGGTTAAGCTGCTGCCTTTGGCTCAGGTCATGATCTCAGGGTCCTGGGATCGAGCCCCACATCGGGCTCTCTGCTCAGCAGGGAACCTGCTTCCCTCTCTCTCTCTCTCTGCCTGCTTCTCTGCCTACTTGTGATCTCTATCAAATAAATAAATAAAATCTTTAAAAAAAATAAAAGAGAAAAATCTCTCCTTTTCATGATAAAGATTTACTTCCACCAAAGTAAATTCCACCATAGAATTCCTGGTAATGTTTAACTTAAAACGAATCATGTGAAAACAACCAGACAAACCCAAATTGAGGGGTAGTCTACAAAACAACTGGCCTATACTCTTCAAAAATTCCTTGTTTTTCCAGACAATGACATGGCTGAGAAAGTATTTTTTTAATATTAAAGGATGGTCTCCTGGATTTTTAAAAATTGCTGTAAAGCACATTATGGGAACGTTTAGTGAAATGTAAATATGGACGTTATATGAGATAATTCAGGAAATTTGTACTACTTAATATAGTACTTTATCAATGTTAAATTTCCTGAATTTGATAATTAGGACTTCTAGTTTTGTAAGAGAATGCCCTTGTTCTTGGGAGATATGTACTGAAACATTGTATTAGGGGTGAAGGGCTAAGGGTTATAAGGTTTACAACTTAACTCTCAAACAGTTCTACAATCACAGTGATAACAATAGTAGGAATAAGAAGACATATATATCTATGACATAGCCATCAAAATCCTAGAGAACACAGGCAGCAACTTCTTTGACCTCAGCCAGAGCAACTTCTTGCTAGACATGTCTCCAAAGGCAAGGGAAACAAAGCCAAAAATGAAGTACTGGGATTTCACTGAGATAAAAAGCTTTTGCACAGCAAAGGAAACAGTCGACAGAACCAAAAGACAACCGGCAGAATGGAAGAAGATATTTGCAAATGTCTTATCAGATAAATGACTAGTATCTAAAATCTATAAAGAATTTACCAAACTCAACACCCAAAGAACAAATAATCCAGTCAAGAAATGGGCAGAGGACATGAACAGACATTTCTGCAAAGATGACATCCAGATGGCCAACAGGCACCTGAAAAAATGCTCCACATCACTCGCCATCAAGGAAATACAAATCAAATCCACAATGAGATACCACCTCACACCAGTCAGAATGGCTAAAATTAATAAGTTAGGAAACACAGATGTTGGCAAGGGTGTGGAGAAAAGGGAACCCTCTTACACCGTTGGTGGGAATGCAAACTTCCCAAACTGGTGCAGCCACTCTGGAAAACAATATGGAGGTTCCTCAAAAAGTTGAAAATACCTTATGATCCAGCCATTGCACTATTAGGTATTTACCCTAAAGACACAAATGTAGTGATCCAAAGGGGTACTTGCACCTCAATATTTATAGCAGCAATGTCCCAAAAGAGCCAAACTATGGAAAAAGCCCAGATGTCCACTGACAGATGAATGGATAAAGAAGATGTGGTATAATATAAACGATGGAACATTACTCAGTCATAAGGAATGAAATCTTGCCATTTGCAACAACATGGATGGAGTGAGAGGGTATTATGCTAAGTGAAATAAGTCAATCAGAGAAAGACAATTATCATATGACTCATATGTGGAATTTAAGAAACAAAACAGAGAAGCATAGGGGAAGCAAGGGAAAAATAAAACAAGATGAAATCAGAGAGTCTTAATCAGAGTTTCCTATGATTAATCAGAGACTCTTAATCACAAGAAACAAGCTGAGGGTTGCTGAAGGGGAGTGGGGTACCTGGGTGATGGGCATTAGGGAGAGCATTTGATGGAATGAGCACTGTTATATAAGACTGATGAATCACGGACCTCTACCTCTGAAACTAATAATACACTATATGTTAATTAATTGAATTTAAATGAAAAAAAAAAGGACATATATAACTATATAAAGAAAAATGTGGCAAAATATTAACAATCAGAAATCTCAGTGAAAATTGTATAGGTGTTCTTACACGATTCATGCAACTTTTCTGTAGTTTAAAGTTTTTTCCAGATAAAAAAGGTGCAAAAAAAGGTCCCTTCTGTGCTGCTTTCACGGCAGAGGACACTCACCTCCTCAATAGCAGCATCTTGCAGCAGAGAACGAATGTCCAGACGCATCATATGACGAGGTGCAGTTTCCCAGTGGTCAGCCATCTATTGAAAGATTCAGGAAATCAAGTTATCTCGGGAAACTACTCAAAGAAAGAACAACTGAGCATTTAAGACAAATTTAACTAATACTGTGAAGTCTAACAGGCCAGTTCCTGGAAGAAGGCCACACCTTTTTCACTTAGATACGAAGGGTAAGAATCATTTGCTAAAGAAGGTAGAAAAAATTTTCTGAAAGTAAAGAGGATAAACAAGAACTTCTAGACAACATTGATCATACAGACAAAATGAAGCTGAGACTACAACACTTCCTGTTTCCAAAAATCACCTTGTTTATTTCTTTAAGTTTTCTTCCATGAATATTTCTCTTGCCACAAGTCTGGTTATCTGCGCTCATTTCAGCCAAATATACCTTTGAAAGAATGAACAGTGATTAAGCAAACAAATGTAACACTTACATGATAATATAAAGTACTCTAAAGCCGTTTTACCTCAAAACCCTTGGTTTTTGCTGCACTCCAAAACTGGTCAAAATGTCTAACTCTGTCATTGATGGCATCCAGGATGATAAAGGGGAAAAAGCCGTCATCCAGAGTCTTTTTGAAAGTTTTGAACATGCTGGTGCGGTAGGTTTCCTCCATCTCAGCTTCATATTCATATTCCATGACCTAATAAGACATCACAAAAGAGATACAGAGTTAGCAAAAACAAAGAACCATCCTAAACCATTTCCCTGGTTAGCCTCTGGATAGAGATAACTTTGTAGTCTTTCCTTCACACCTAAGTACTAAAGTTTGTGTTCAAAAAAGAGAAATCTTTCTTTGTCTTCAAAAAAGCCACAATTACTCTCTGAACACATTTTCCTCTCAATATTATTAATGAATCAGAGCACAGTCTGAGAGGAATATGCCATACCTTCTTTTTCACTTTCTTTCCAGAATCTGGGTCTTTTTCTTCTTTTTCCACTTCAGTGATGAAGTAATCATCTAAGCTTAGAACTCTAGGTGCAGGTCCTCCAAATTCTACCTCTTTATCCTAAGAATCATATATAGTCAAGAGAATTAAAGAGAATCCAAAGAATAAATTAATGAATGCTCAAACCAAAGTTCCTTCTCATGGCTACATAACATGCAATCTTCTGGTGGTTTCAAATCAAGCAAAGGCAAAAATATTTGTTTAAGCAGAACAAAATGTTTATAGGACAGCATCTCCCATAGGGGCCAATAAGAATGACTCAAATAGGAAGTACCAGTATCAATATCATACAAGAAGGAACAAAAGCAACGGATTTTTTGGCTTTCCCATACTCACTCGAATAAGTTTTGCAACATGTGTCTTTCCACTGCCAGGCAATCCTCTCATTATAACAACAATCTGAAACATAATGAAAAACCAAAAAAAATCACTCAGATTTTTTTTTACAATGATGTCTTACAGTTAAGTGACATGCCGTTCTCGAGGAGATACCATATGATAGGTCATGAAACAAACCTTAATACATTTAAAGGTCAGAAATAATAAAAAGTATGTCTCTGACCATAATGGAATGAAATTAGAGATTAATAGTAGGAAAATTTTGAGAAATTCACAAGTATGTGGAAATTAAACACCATACTCCCAAATAACCAATGGGTCAAGGAAGGAATTTAAACATCAGAAAATACTTTGAGATAAATAAAAATACCAAAACTTATGGGACGCAGCTACAGCAGTGCTTAAAAGGAAGTTTATAGCCATAAACGCCTATATGAAGAAGAAAGATCTCAGATCAATAACCTAACCTTCACCTTCAGACATTGGAAAAAGAAAAACAAACCAAACCTGAAGCAAAAAAAAAAAAAAAAAAAAAAAAAAAAAAAAAAAAAAAAAAAAAAAAAAAAAAAAAAAAGAAAAAAAAAAAAAAAAAAAAAAAAAAAAAA
>PISX010005861.1:14409-89236 GCA_004024625.1 Mellivora capensis | reverse complement strand
GAGAAAAGACTCAAATTACTAGAATCAGAAATGAAGGATGGAACACAACTGGCAACCTTACAGAAATAAAAAATTGTTTAAAGGAATACTACAAACAGTTATTTACAAACAAATTAGACACCTTAGGTGAAATGGGCGAATCCCTCAAAAGACACAGACAACTAAAAATGACTCAAGAAAAAATAGACAATCTGAATATGCCCATGACAAGTGAAGAGATTAAATTAGTAATTGAAAACTACCTGAAGGATGGCCTATGTATGTACTGTATGGTGACTAACATAACACAATAAGAAAAAGAAAAAGAAAACTACCTGCAAAGAAAAGCTCAGAGGACCACATAATTTCATCACTAAATTCCAACAAATATATAAAGAACTCTTTACAAGCTCTTCCAAAAAATAGAAGAGGAAGGAACAACTCTCTACTCATTTTGAGGCCAGCAATTCAAATCAAGCAGATACTCTAAAACCAAACACCAAAAACATCACAAGAAAAACTATAGATTATCTCTTATGAATATGGATGCAAAAATCCCCAATGAAATACTGGCAAAGGGAGTCCAGCAACATGTAAAAAGAATTATACACCATGACTAAATGGGATTTATCCCAGGATGCAAATTAACATCCAAAAACCAATCACTGTAATCAATACATCATTATCAATAGAGAAAACAAACAAAAACAACCCCCCAAAAATCACATACAAAAGAATAAAATCACACACGTTAAAAAATAAAAATCACAAAAATCTCAATTGATGCAGGAAAAACATTCAACAAAATCCAACATCATTTCATGATAAAAACATTCAACACACTAGGAATGGAAGGGGAATCTCTTCAACCTAATAAATGGCATCTACTCAAAATCCACAGCTCACATCATACTTCAATGGTGAAATACTGAAAGTTTTCTAAGATCAAGAGTAAGTAAGGATGTCTACTCTTACTACATATATTCAATACTGTACTGGAGGTAAGCAAGAAAAGAAAAAAAGAAATAAAAGACATTTGGATTGGAAAGTAAGAAGTAAAACCCTCGCTATCTGCAGATGACATGATCCTATATATATAGGTATATGATATGATATATATGATATATATATGTATATATATTCTATATATGATATATAGAAAATCCTAGGGAATCCACTAAAAATTAGTTAGAATAAATGGAGTTTAGCAATGTTGCAGGATCAATATATAAAATAAGATCAATATTTTGATCTTATTTCCATGCAACTGGAAAGCCCAGAATGGAATTAAGCTAACTATATCAATAAAAATATTAAAATGTGAGTGGCTTAAACAATCCAATTAAAAGGCAGAAGTTGTTAGACTGCATTAAAAAACATGATCCAACTATATGCTGTGCTGTCTAATAGAGACCTACTTCAGATTCAAAGACAAAGAGCCTGAAAATAAAAGGATGGAAAAGATAAATCATGCAAATAAGTAACCACAGGAAAGCTGGGATAGCTATACTAAAAATAGATGAAATAGATTTTATGACAATGATTTATGTAGTTAAAACATCTGATGGAAATCTCTAGTATCAGTTTACTGAAATAGAATCTAACTATTTTGCAATATAAATTTAAGAATGTATACATTTGACACTTGTCAGAATGGCTAAAACCAACAATATAAGAAATAGCAGGTGTTGGCAAGGATGTGGAGAAAAAGGAACCCTTGTGCACTGTTGGTGGGGATGCAAGCTGGTGCAGCCACTGTGGAAAACAGCATGGAGGTTCCTCAAAAGTTAAAAATACAACTACCCCATGACCTAGCAACGGCACTACTGGGTTATTTACCCAAAGAATACAAAAACACTAATTCAAAGGCATCCATGCACTCCTATCTTTATGGCAGCATTATTTACAATAGTCAAGATATAGAAGCAGCCCAAATATCCATCAACAGATGACTGGACAAAGAAGATGTGGTGTATATATAATAGAATATTATTCAGGCATAAAAAGAAGAAATCTTGCCATGTGCAATGACATGGACGGAAAGAGCACAATGCTAAGTGAAATCAGTGAGTCAGAGAAAGACAAATACCGTATCATTTCACTCACATGTAGAATCTAAGAAACAAATGAGCAAAGGGAAAAAAAGAGGGAGAGAGAGAGAAACAAATCAAGATACAGACTCTTAAGAGAACAAACTGATGATTACTAGAGAGGAGAGGGGTGAGAGGATGGGTTAAAAAGGGGTGGGGATTAAGGAATGCCCTTGTCCTGATGGGCACCAGGTGATGTATGGAAGTGTTGAATCACTATATTGTACACCTGAAACTAATATAACACTGTTAACTAACTGGAATGAAAATTTAAACTTAAAAAAAAAAAATACACATTTGGAGGTCACTAGGAAAACAAGCCCAAGCAAATCAAGTCTCGTAATTCTCCCTCTTTTTGTTTCACATGCCATAAAACCAAATCCACTTTCCCCTCTTCAAAATAACAAAGCAATGAATGGACCTCTTATGAACTGTTTTCTGAAGTTTTCAACATCTTTTTCTGCCAAGCAATTAATCTCTAATTTCCTAAATTCTTTTTTTTTAAATTCATTTATTTGCCAGAGAGAGAGGGAGAAAGAGCGAGCGAGCGAGCACAGGCAGACAGAGTGGCAGGAAGAGGCAGAGGGAGAAGCAGGCTCCCTGCCGAGCAAGGAGCCCAATGTGGGACTCGATCCCAGGACGCCGGGATTATGACCTGAGCCAAAGGCAGCCGCTCAACCAATTGAGCCACCCAGGTGTCCCTCTAATTTCCTAAATTCTATAGGGTAAGCAGTTTGAGATTATATAATGACTTGG
The DNA here is from genome assembly GCA_004024625.1 of Mellivora capensis. Classification (NCBI taxonomy): domain Eukaryota; kingdom Metazoa; phylum Chordata; class Mammalia; order Carnivora; family Mustelidae; genus Mellivora; species Mellivora capensis. The sequence continues at coordinate 86,411 of PISX010005861.1, read as the reverse complement.
AGATGGTAAGATGCCTTGACTCTGGTATTACCATGTTACAGAAAAATAGAGAAATTCTACTCAGGATATTTTTAAACTTTTTTTTTTTTTTAAAGATTTTATTTATTTATTTGACAGAGATCACAAGTAGGCAGAGAAGCAGGCAGAGAGAGAGAAGGGGAAGCAGGCTCCCTGCCAAGCAGAGAGCCAGATGTGGGGGCTCGATCCCAGGACTCCAGGATGATGACCCAAGCTGCTTTAACCCACTGAGCCACCCAGGCGCCCCTCTACTCAGGATATTAAAAAGATCTCCTATCAGCCTCTGATTGACAAAAAAGTCAACTACATAAGACTCACTCGCTCAGGTCGGCTCTCTCGGCCAGGGGGTTTCAAAATATCATCCACGTTCTTAGATTCGGGTTTCTTCTCAACCCGTGGAGCTGGAGGTGGCTGGTGGCTTAGTGAAGGAGCTGGCAAGGGCATTCGCTCCTCTGGGTAAGTTCTTCGTTCTCCTAGGATTCCAGCAGTTGAGCAAAATTACTACTTATATGGTAATCATTTTAAATTTTAACTCTCTTCACTCATGCTAAGGTAATATAATTCATGATTTTGGGGGGGCTACTTTTAACCTTAATGAGAGAAAGTCTAAATAAACATTAATCTATTAAAATCAAGAAAATAAAAAGATTCAGGTACGATTTCAGGCAAACAGAATGTCCTGAAAAATACTGAAATCATCTTTGTTTGTATTAAATTTAACAAAAAGTTAAGCAACTGGACATGGAGGAAGAATAGTATATACTTTGCCGGATAGGCCCAAGTACGTACCAAGTACAATTTTGGTGGTCTGTCTGTAACTTCAGCTTCACAGCTGAACAAGAGTCACCAGTTTAGGAAAGCTTGTTCTTTCAAACAGGTATGTGTTTCTAGTTTAAGTGCATAGTGGTGAAAAACCAAAAGCAACCTAAAGGTCCAACAATAAGGGTTTTATATTTTATCCACTCAGTGGAATATCAAAGAGCCATTATTATAATAGGTTTACATACAGAAAAATGTATATGGTACATCACTGGGAATAAGCATGATAAATTATATTTACACTTTGATTACAACTTCAGTGATATGTACATGAAAAGAGAATGAGAAGAAATATATAAAATTATAATAGTTGTGCTATGGTAGGTGGTGGGATTTTAACGGATTTTGTTTCTGTTTTCCAAATTAATACAAAAGAACAATTTAGTTTTTTTCATTAATTACATTGCTTTTTTTTTTTTAATTTTTAAATTTCTAAAACTGTGTTAAGTAGGTTCTATACCCAGCATGGAGCCCAACTTGGGGCTTGAACTCATGACCCTGAGACCAAGACCTAAGCTAAATCAAGACTGGATGCTTAACCGACTGAGCCACCCAGCCGCCCCTACACTGCTACTTTTGGTAATAATGTTGCCATCTCTGAAAAATCTGTGAATACATTTTACTCTGAAAGTTTAAATCCATAGCTGATTTGGATAGAGAAACATCTCCAGTGATTTGCATTCTCAACATCCTCCAAACATACCTCCAAACATGGATGGACCTTCGTAGGCTGGTCGGTCAGACTTTCGGTCATAGGATGGCCTATCAAATCCCCCTCTTCTGGATGAGGAATGGTCTTTTTTGTCTCGATATGACTGAGTCCTACAAGATGTAACAGGAAGTGCTTTAGAAAATAAAAAAGCATTGGAGGTCTCTGTCTTACAATGCAATATTACTATCTGCCCAAATTTCTCCATGCATAGCTACTACACACAGTCAACATTTTCATTTTTATTTTGCTTTTAGGCATTTAGATCTGCCTTGCATATACACATCTAAAGAGTCCATGAATTGCAAAAATACACTGTTTGCCTACTACTTAGGTAATGACTACACCTTTACTAACAATATTATTTCTTTTCCTTACTAGCTATCTCCATCTCCCATTCAATTCTCTGGAATTCAAGCTCACAAAGTTTAAGCAGACTATGTACATAGTCTGGAACTGCTCATACCTTTCCAAATTATACATACATATGTACAAGAAGAACACATCATTTACTGAACTTCCTTTAGATACAATGACTTCTGCTGAACTTAAGTCTATGATAATTTGTACACCTGGAAAAAAGATATTTTTCATAACATACCTATCATCTCGAGGTCGGCGTTCCCTTTCAAATCGATCCCGGTCATAGTCAATCACACCCCGATCCCGGTCTCGGTCTCTGTGTGTCTCCCGATCCCTTTTGAAATCTCGATGATCTGCCATGACATTACTCTGACGATCAAAATAAGGCTCACGGTCTCTGTCTCTATCATAACGGTCACGTTGGCCTGTGTGCTCTATGAAAACAATTAGTACACGGTAAGAGCTATATCCCCTTTTCTGAAATAAAAGCAGAAAGGTGCAAATTTAACTTTAGAACTGGTATAAATTGTGATTCTAAATTCAACTTATAAATCTTTTTAACTATATGAAAGGGAGGCCCAGATAATTTACAAAAAGGAAAATCACATGTAATTAGGTCCTAAAGGTTTAAGAATATTGATCTTTCAAGCCACCTCACACCAGTCAGAATGGCTAAAATTAACAAGTCAGGAAACAACAGATGTTTGCAAAGATTTAGAGAAAGGGAAACCCTCCTACACTTCTGGTGGGAATGCAAGCTGGTGCAGCCACTCTGGAAAACAGTATGGAGGTTCCTCAAAAAGATGAAAATAGAATGACTCTATGACCCAGCAACTGCACTACTCGGTATTTACTCCAAAGACACAAATGTAGTGATCCAAAGGGGCACCTGTACCCCAATGTTTATAGCAGCAATGTCCACAATAGCCAAACTATGGAAAGAGCCCAGAGTTCCATCGACAGATGAATGCATAAAGAAGATGTGATAAATATATACAATGGAATATTATGGAGCCATCAAAAAATGAAGTCTTGCCATTTGCAACAATGTGGACAGAACTAGAGGGCATTATGCTAACTGAAATAAGTCGATCAGAGAAAGACAATTATCATATGATCTCACTGATATATGGAATTTGAGAAACAAGGCAGAGGATCATAGGGGAAGAAGAAAAAAAATGAAACAAGATAAAACCAGAGAGGGAGACAAACCATAAGAGACTCTTAATCACAGGAAACAAACTGAGGGTTACTGGAAGAGGGGGGTGGCGGGAGGGATGGGGTGGCAGGGTGATGGGACACTGGGGAGGGTATGTGTTGTGGTGAGCACTGTGTATTGTGCACGACTGATGAATCACAGACCTGTACCCCTGAATCAAATAACACATTATATGTTAATAATGAAAAAAGTACTGATCTCTCTGACTCCTACCTGTCTCAAAAGTTGATCTTTCAGGTAGTGGATCTGGGCGCAAAGTTATTCTTTCTCCATAGGGTATCTGCTCAACTTTATTAGTGGACATATCTGGTGAACCAAATCAGGGAAAAAACACTGTAAGAATGAAGGTTAAAGAAGACAAAGGTGAAGCTAACAACTTCTTAAGAATCCCAAATACAGACCTGTCACCATCACTTACCTCGGCCATGGCCATAATCCACAGTCTGCTGCACTGGTGGTGGCTTGGACATTGGTGGCATACCCATAGGCAATGGGCCAGGAGGGGGGATGGAAGGGTGAACATGTGGAGGTGGTAATACTGGAGCAGATGGAATTGTTCCAGTTTCTGGTTTAAATTCTGAATTCAGTCCTTGTTCATCATTTGTATCCCAGAGACCATAGAAAGAATCTTCATCCCAGCGTTCCTGTTCCACAGCTGAAGTCTGTGGCTTTATTACTGGAGGAGGAGGCGGAGGTGGAGGAGGTGGTGGTGGTGGGGGTGGTATTGGGATAGGCGGCCTGGTCACAGGAACAGACGATCTTGCTGGTGGAGCAGAAGGCCTTATAATCGAACCTGGTGGTTTACCCATAGGAGGGGGTGGTCTATAGGACCCCGGAGGCTGGAGAACAGAGTAAATGCTTTAGTGGATAAACAGACCATTATGTTTTCACACATCAGTAGAAATTAAAATCCGATTCTCCATCCATAAAAGAAAAAGTTGATAAACTGGAGTCACTCAAAATTAAAAACTTTTTGTGTTTTAAAATACATCATCGGAGAGAAATATGCAAATCATGTATCTGATAAAGGACTTATATTTAGAATACGAAAAATTTTTATAACTTAATAAGACAAACAATAGAAAAAAATATAGGCAAAAAATTTGGACATTTCTCCAAAGAAGATACCAGAATAAGCACTTGAAAAGATCCTTAACATCACTAGTCATCAGGGAAATGCAAATTAAACCATATGAGATACCCTCTCATACGCAGTAGAATTGCTGTAATTAATGAAACAGACAATAGCAAATGATGCCAAGAATGCAGAGAAACAAGAACCCTCTTAGATTGCCAATGGGAATGTAAAATGGTGCAACCACTTTGGTCAATGGCTCAACAGTTGCTCAAAAGGTTAAACATAAATTTACCATACACTCAGCAATTCCATTCCCAGGTGTCTATCCAAGAGAAACATATCCACTCAGGGACTTGCACAAGTATTCATAGCAGCATTATTCAGTAACCCAAAGGTCTATCAGCTGGTGAATGGATAAACAAAACGTGGTATATCCATACAACAGAATATTCTTGGCAATAAAAAGAAATGAAGTGATAATTCACGCTACAACATGAATGAACTTTGAAAACATGAGGCTACTTAAGAGACATGAAAGACCACATATTGTATGAATTCCATTTAAATGACATCCCCAGGAAGACAAATCTAGAGAGTCAAAAAGTAGATTAATTGTTGCCTGGAACCTGGGGCAGGAATGAGGATTAACTGCAAACTGGCAAAAGGGAATCTTACTGGGGTAATGAACATGTTTTAAAACTGGGTTATGGTGATGACTGCACAGCTTGGTAAAATTTATTAAAAATCGCTGAGTCACACACCGAAAATGGGTAGATTCTTTGTTATGTAAATTATACCTCAATTAGGTTATTTAGGAAAAGGAAAAACAATGGTCTTCAACCTTTTGCTAGATTGGGCTGCTTGGCTCTTGCTATTGCAGTGGTGACCCACCTCATCCTGTCTGATATTCTTACATCTGGAAATTTTCCTACTTCTCTAAGCTCTCCCACCTAGATACATAAGCCCAGAGCCTTTCTTATAATCTCACTCTTTAGGTGCTGAGGTGGCTCAGTCTGTTGGGCGAACCCTCTTGATTTCGGCTTAGATAGTGATCTTGGGTTGTAGCATCAAGGCCCACGGCAAGCTCTGGAGTAAGCAGAGACTGAGATTCTCTCCCTCTCCCTCTGCCCCTCTGCCTGCCCTCTCTCTCTCTCTCTCTCTAATAATAAAATAAATAAAATCTTAAAACAAACAATCTCACTCTTAGTTTTTTCTTCCCTCTACCCTCAACTCAGTAACAGGAGTATGAATCCAGCTCAGCCCCAATGTCCGCCTTGCCCTGAAGCACCCAATTCTAGGGACAGTTCTCTGATGCCCGAGATTTACAGGCCTGAAGAAAATCATGCATCCTTGCAAATGTCATCTGTTGAGACACCCCACATGGAGACCATCTCTCCTCTTCCTCTCTCCATGGATCTGTTTATTCAGGACAGCCCGATTCTTCCACCAGTCCCAGAGTAAAACTACTTCCCACTTCTACAGAGGAGAGAATAGCGAAGAAGGAAGATATGGCCTTGGGCAAGAAACAGAAGATCAGAACCCTGTTCTCTCAGACCCAACTACACATACTCAATGACGAATTTCAGAGACAGAAATACCTCAGTCTCCCAGCAAATCCAAGAACTTCTCAATTCCGAACATTAGCTACAAGCACGTTAAGATGTGGTTCCAGAACCAGAGAATAAAATGTAAGAGGTGCCAGAAACACAACTGGCCAAATAGCAACAGCGTGACTCAGGACAGATCAGCAACTACAGAGCACCCAGGCTTCTCTTCCTGTCACCAGGGTTAACTGATGAACACTTCCAGACCCTTTCCATAGGGAACAACCATTCCTGCAACAGTCAGACCTGGTGTCCCCAGGCCTGGAACAACAATTCCTGGAATAACCAGCTCCACAACTGTGGAGAAGAATCCCTGCAGCCCCAGATCCAGTTCTAGTCAACTCTGGTCAGTGATGTGGAGTCTATCTTAGAAATGGTTGGGGAAGCCAAAGAGTAATACAGCAAACTGCTAAGTACCTTAGCACTCAGCAAATAATGGATTTATTCCCAAATGACTCTGAACATACAGCCTGAAGATGAGTGACGATGAGTATATTATTCAATCTCAATTTGGGCACATCTCCTAGGATCTGTCTTTTAGGGTCCTGTATCTCTGCCTTGATATTGTTTCTCATTATGCTGTTTCTCTCTATGCTCACTATGTGTCAACTGAGGGGGTACAAATGGAGTCTAATCAAAGAGGTTTCAGTAGCATTGGCTGCTATGGACAACACAGCATGCTTCTGGCTATAGATAACTAGATGCAGCGATAATTTGGATATCTTTAGGCTCTCGAATCTAATCTCAAGAACTGGAAGTAAAAACACAAAGGTGTGGGGTGCCTGGGTGGCTCAGTGGGTTAAAGCCTATGCCTTCGGCTCGGGTCATGATCCCAGGGTCTTGGGATCGAGCCCCGCATCGGGCTCTCTGCTCAGCAGGGAGCCTGCTTCCTCCTTTCTCTCTGCCTGCCTCTCTGCCTACTTGTGATCTCTGTCAAATAAATAAATAAATAATCTTTAATAAAATAAAATACCCACTTCAAAAGCACTGGGCATTAACTAATGAATCGCTGAACACTGCATTATGTACTATATAGTAGCTAACTGAACATAATTAAAAAACAAACAAAAAAACCTTGTCCTCAACACTATCATCCCCTCCCCCCAATGTACCACCCTCTTTTTCTCCTTCCTGAAAAGTTAGGGACTTAGCCATTTAAATATAAATGTCCCAGGCCCACCCCACACTTACTGAATTTCCGCAGGGGGAAAGCCTAGCATTAGTTAAAAACAAAACCACTGTGAATAATTCTGACGTTGACCCCTTGGTTAAGAACCTCTGCTATAAACTATCTTTCTCACCCCTCTTGCTACAAAAAGTGAATTTCCAGTGACAGAAATAAACTCTAGCTAGCCTCTTCATTTCTATTCAGTTGTCTGGTTGACAAGAGTAGTTTGTGGCAAGATTGGTACAAATATACAACATCAACACCAGGAAACAACAAAACAAAGAAACTGAGTGGGACATTTGGTAACCTCCCCAAGAAGGAGTGCCACTGTAGCCTGCAATGTTTACAATGGTTTTCCCAAAGCAATCACCAAATGTCAACAGAAATGTGTATTAAAGAGACAGTGGAACGTCTTGACAGGTCCTATCTACTCAATACTGCACCCCAGTTGTCAAATTTTATTTTAATCCCTGCAAGCTTGATTCAAATGCTCACTACACTTTTCTCTTAGTTCGTTGTTTCTAGTTTGTTTGTTCTTCACGGACAGCTATTTTAGACCTTATAGAGACCAGCCAACAATATATATTACTTACATATTTACTCATGGATGGGTTGTACTTTAAAAACAAACTTTTTGAGTAACAAATGGATTTGGCCAATACACAAGAAATGTTGTTTAACTAGAGATCACTATAGGCTACAGTTAAAGACAAAGGGTTACTGCCTAAGGGTAAACATTCAATTATGGCATTTTAAACTTGAAGAAAATGCCAATATAAGACAAAAAGTATTGTGTCTGGAGCTATCCAGGCCTGTTTCAAATATCTTAAGGACTCTTGGGACCATGTCTATAAATAAAATAGAAGTGTTTTCTTCACACTACACAGTGAAAGCAATATATACATTTGTAAAAAACAAAAAACAAAACATCCCTACAGTATTTACATAAGAATTAATAACTACATTAATAATAAAATAAATTGCTAAGAAAAACCTCAAGAGTCAAAGAGATAAATGGGTAAAGAACAAAGTAGAATTTTTACAAGAAATATAATATAGGAAAAAAACCTCACATTCACTAATTATCAAAAATGCATATTAAAATCTTATTAAAACTATTAAATCTACTAAAAATATTAAGTAGCTGACACTTACAAGGCTCTAGTATACATGTTGTACAACTATTTTCAAGAGCCATTGGCTGTATCCCAGGAATCATTAAAAATGTCCTTATTCTGTAACTGAAGTATCCCACTTTGGGAATTTAAGATTATTCTTATCATTATTTTTTAAGATTTTATTTATTTGAGAGAGAGAAAGTATACAAACAAGCAGGGGGAGGGGCAGAGGGAGAAGCAGACTCCCCTCTGAGCAGGGAGCTCAACGTGGGGCTCAATCCCAGGACCCTGAGATCACGACCTGAGCCGAAGCAGATGCTTAACCAAGTGAGCCACCCAGGCACCCCATGAGCTCTGTTTAAAAGGAAAGACTAGCAAGGTAACAGTCAAAATACAATAGGGTAATGGCTATGACAGAGGCTTGTATAAGATGTTACAGGGGTATATGTGAAGGCAACCATCTTACACAAGTGGAAGAGAAGATACAGAGCTGAGCTCTAAAAAATGAGCAAGAATGAACGAGGTGGAAAAGGGGATAAGAAGAGAAAGAAAAGAAACTCTGGCTTTAGAGAACAACACGCATGTGCAAAGGGGTGGAGAGGTAAGAGTCTGGTACACCTGCAGAGTTGTAAGAAGCTCCATGTGGAAGAAAAGCAGAGTGTAGGAGAGTAATGGTAATGGTAAATAATGGTAAGCGGAGGTCAGGCCAGTTCAGGAAGAACATAAAATGTCATGCAAAGGACTCTATAGATTTTATCCTGAAAGCCATGGGGGAAGAGGGCGCACACAACACAGTGAGGTTTATGCTTTTGCATGTCCATCTGGCTAGAAGTCCTATCAGTGCTGTCTAAAGTGAAGCAGAGGCGTACAGAATGGCACTAGAGAACTTTGGGGAGGTAATAGAAATTTTGTTCTTCTTTGTATCTGTCAAAACTCAAGCCTACATAGGCTTAAAATGACTTATGACATGTAAACTTCAGAATTTTATTCAAAAATACAGTAAAATAATTACTCTAGCAGCAGAATGGAGAATGGATCAGAGGGGAATGAGATGGGGAGATGAACGAGGATGTTTCTGGAATAATCTAGGCAAGAGCTGACGAAGGGTAGGACTGAGGTTGTGGGGAAGTGAAGGACAGTGTATTTGAATAATATTAAAAAGGTCGTAAAATCAGTTAACAGAATGACTGAAGATGGAAGGGCAGGACAAAGGAAAGAGTTAAGGCTGACTTTCAGGTTTCCAGATTGGGTGACTGGGTGATGGTGAGGAGAAAGAACAAGTTTAGTGGAGAATGATAATGAGCTCCAATTTGAATACACTGAGTGACAGGACCTGATGGATGCACACACAGGTCGGGACAGGAGACACAGAGAGGTGAAATCATGGTGGCTGTTGGTGTTAACTATGTATGAGTTTTATTTGTTAGACCAGGATGAAAGGGAACACTGAAAAATGAAGAGTTAATCTCATGAAATGGTTTGAGTTTTTTCCTCTCATTGTATTATTATAAAGTTATTTGCATGACAACATATTTTAAAGCCCATCACTGGCATAAAGGTAAAAACAACAAACAACAAAAATGAATGGAAAACAAAGGGAGAACTTGATCAAACAAGTCTTTAACAGAACTTTACCGCCTGAACTGGGGCATGACGTTTGATCCCTTCCATAGCTGAGGAACCAGTAGCCCAAGGAGGTGGGGAGACCAGGAGGCTCACAGGAACAAGGTTCACGGGGAGCCCCTGCAACTGCCCAGATGAAAAACAGGACTTTTTGAACAAAAGAGATTATCAGGAAAATTCTACAGTTTTGTGATCATGAAGCCATGTAGCTCAGGCATGCTTGGTGTACTTATCAAAACCTAGGGGAAAAAATGCTCTTGTCACACTTCCGACCACACTTAAAACATTTTCAAAGGTCAATTACCATTAGCTTTTTACTTTCCCCAAATTTACATTTTTTCTAGAGGAAATTTTATACTCACTACAACAGAAAAAAATCAAACAACATAGAAACAAACAAAGCGGGAACACCTTCATTTCCTGAGCACATATTTTCCCATACCGGGTACATCCCAGGCCTTGAAGATGCGTTCTGCAACCTCACGTCCTGGGGCGGTAGATGGTCAGGCATCTGTGGCTCAGACCCAAAGTCCTTCATCTTCTGAAGCTGTTCTTTCTGCTCTCTGTGAACAAATAAAATTGCCATGGTCCATTAAGGCATATTTACTCCATTCCTAAGTGACTACAATTGTTATCACAGAACAAAAAAGAGACCTAAAAACCTTGCTTTAAAACCCTCTACAGTGCCCACAGAGCACCTGCAGGGTAACACTCTCTTGCCTTTGTACAGCTAACTGACCTGTCATCTACAACCTATAAATGACTACAAAGTATTCAGGATCTTCAAGGCAGACTCTACAATCTGCCTCATGAGTCTATTCTAAAATATTATCTACTTGTCATGTGTTTCTTTCATTGAACAAAAAGCTCCCTCGCTATATTTTTTGTTCAAGACTCTAGACCAGAAGTTGCAAAATGATGGCCAAATATGGCCTAGAAATTTTTTTGTTTTAATTTGGCTTTCACATCAGTTTTTAAAATCTGAATTAGCTGCCATTATTTACAAAGCAAAATATTTCACATAAAAATTCATATATAAATTCACATTTTAAAGGGATTTGGTAACAATGAGCCTACGTTCCCTCATGTCAACAATGAACTGACTGGAGTAGTGGCTGTCCTCCACTTTACATGAAGCAGTTTGCCACATTCCTCACCACACCCGTAAGTAGTTACACTGGCCCACTTTTACTCGTTTTAGTTACCTGTGTGGTTCTTGTGGGTATTTTAGTTACAGGCCCTGCTGTGTACTGTGAGAACAAATGTTAGCCTATACCCTTAAAAATGACACTTCATATTCCTAAAGAGTAATTTTGTAACTCTTTATGCTTTTCTTCAAATCTCTGGTCAAATACTTTTTTTTTTTTTTTAACTTTTCCTTAAAATGCCTACTTTAATCAGGTGTAACATCTACTATAACCACTTCAGACCTTTTATAATCTTTTCCCTACATTGGGTGTAGTGACTCAAATGGACACAAAATAAGGATCAATATAGTTTATTTTCTGCCTCATATAAATCATATTATGACTGTACACCAATACAACATAGCTTACATGTATTCAACTATGACAATTCTTACCCATCACCTTCATATATTTTAATTATGCTTATGTTGCCTAGAAAGAGCTTTATAAAAAAAGATGGTGAAGAAGAAGCACCTTTTATCCAGCATTTCCATATAAAGCAATAATGGATGACAAGGAAATTTTAAAAAGAAAAGGAAAGAAACCTTGGCAGCTTGCTAACACCAATCAGCTTGGTGTTCTCCATAAACAAAACAGATTTTAGAGCTGGAGAGACTGCATTCAAATTCTGGGTTTGCCACTGATTAGCCAAGTGGACTTAACCTCTCTGAGCTTTAGTGTCATCTGTGAAGGGAGGATATGGATGAGGATATGGATGCGGATGCGTCTACTTATATCTTTGCAGGCCTTTGAGATAAAAGGATTTGAGACAGGAGGACTGAGATAATATACACTAAGTTATTAGCACAGTGCCCCGCACACAGTGGGGGTTAAATTAAAGGTGTCTGTAACTTAAAACTGAACAGTGTAGCAACTAAATGTTCTCTAGCATGTTTTCACACCTTCTTCATGAGTAATCTGGAAGCGTCCAATCTCTGAGAGCATATCTTCTTTGACAGAAATCTCCTGTGCTGCCCAAGGTACCAGATCTTTCACCTGGACCTACAGGTACTTTTCCTCATTACACTTTTCTAGTCATAAAGCTGCAGTTATAATTTCAACTGGTATAATCCACAAATGTAGACCAGAATTGAAAAATGAAGGAAACATAATACACTGGAATATATCAAAACCTAACCATTACTTTATTTTCTCAAAACACTGTTAATTCCTAAGAAATTACTCAAAGGCTTACAATCTATCAATGACTCTTAAATTCTCCCCTCAGGATACAGTTGGTTTAAGGATTAAATGAATATATACAAAGTATTCAATACAGTTCTGGGCACATAGTAAGCATGCAATGTTAGCTTTTTTATTTTATTTGTTTTTATTGCAACTACCTGGGAAGCATTACGTAGATCCCTATACATAGGTGATTGTAAATCAAGAAATCCAAGTTCTAGTCTCCACTTTACAAAGAAAATATTTGATTATGCAGAAACAAGTAACATCCTCAAGTAGAGATACCTGCTTCTAGTTATAAGGAAAGATAAAACACCCCAGAAAGAAAGTATCAATGGTTAGACAAATCTGAGGACACTTTCAGGTAAACCATTCTTGGCTTCAGCAGAGAAAAACCTTACAGCACTTTCCAAAGTTTTATCGAAGATTAGCGAATATGAAGTCTATGAGATCTAATACCAAAGAACAAAATGCTTCCTGGGAGGGGTGGGGGGAAGGTGTTACATATGAGCTCTGTGAAGTCCAGAGCACTGGAAAGTTGAAGTTTGACACCTGAAACATGCACAAGTATATGGTATATCCGCAACACATCTATAAAAGCCAAGAGTGGCTACCAAATTTCCACATTTCAGGACATAAGCTTACAATTAACACAGTTCCTAAATACATATCCTAACCCTAAAACAGCACTGAATGGCCAGGTTACAAATTAAAATTACAAGATAAGAACTTGAAGCAAAATTATTCCATTCAAATATATCACATCACTTTAAAAGAGCAGTCTGCATGTGGTTTTCACTAAAAGAAATGATCTTAAGTAGTCAACTTACCGAAGCATTTTCAGTTCTTGTGCAGCTTTCAAAATGATTTCGTGCTGCCTCTGACTGAGAACCATTACCCCTCCAAGGCCTTGGTCAGAGTCTAAGTTTGTATCCGACCCCATCATTTCAGAAGAATGATGTGAGGAGGGCATATGTTCCGCCATGGGGGAATGTCTATCCACATCAGATGGGTACCATCTGTCTGACAACCGTTCTCTTTCCCAGTCCATTCTGTCAGGGATATAATCTCTCTTTTCCCGCCATGTATCTCCTCTTTCTGGATACTCTCGGATCCTCAACTCACCCCTATCACGAAAATCTCGATCATACCCATGGTCTCGATTTCTTTCTTCTCTCCATCTATCATCCCGATATCTATCCAAAGGTGGAAGAGGTGGGAGGGGTGGTAAAGGTGGAAGAGATGGAATATCCCGTTCACGAAACTGTGTTTCTTGTTCATCCAGTGGTCTCCCATAATCTCTGTCCCACTCATTATCCAAATTTCTATCATACATATCCATGGGTCTTCCAATCCGATCCACATCCCTGTCTAAGTCCCTGTCCATTTCCCTGTTGTAGTCCTCATCCATATCCTGATCTCTCTCCCAATCATCCCACCAAGGGCCTCGTCTATCTCCATCATGAGACCGAGATGGTGGTGCTGAGAACCTGTCCTCTCTGTTATATGGATCTAGTGTTTCTTCTTGATAGTCACGTTCACATTCTCTCCAGTATCTTTCTCTATCCCAGTCATCAAGTCTTTCTCGTTCCATTGGAGCATTTCTACCATCTAATGGGAACTCTTCGTGCCCTCTCTCTTCTCCATGGTTCCATGGAGCCCTAGGAGGCTCATCTCGGTGATATGGATACATTTTTTCCCCACTATCTCCTGGTTCTGGTCTAAATGGACCTCTGTCACGACCAAAATCTGGTCTTCCCAGTCCCCTTTCCCTACCGCCAGGCCCTCGAGGCGGTCCCCTCTCCCTACTCCCAGCTCTTCGTGGTGGTACTCTCTCCCTACTCCCAGCCCTTCGAGGTGGTCCTCTCTCCTGACTGCCAGCCCTTCGAGGTAGTCCCCTCTCTCGGCTGCCAGCTCTACCCCTGTCCTGGCTGCCTTGCAGACCACCCGGCATTTTCTCCCGGCTGCCTCCTGGCCTCATCAACCCTCTGTCTCGGCTGCCTTCTCCTCTATTCATCTTCTCTCGACTGTCTTCTCTTCTACCCATCATCTTATCACGAAAGTCTTCTTGCTTGACCAACCCTGGGCCACGGCTGAGTGCCTGGCCTCGACCTCTATTTACTAGTCCTTTTTCCCGTGTGTCTTCCATCCTGCTTTGCCCAGGACCTCTGTAAGATGAGCTGCTGCCTCGATTGCCTTCTAACCTATTATCTCTGTTATCTGGCCGAGGCAGCCCCTTTTCTTGGCTGTTTTCTGAATGGGGCAGACCGATACCCAAAGGTTTAAAATCATTATCTGCAGTTAATGACGATGACGTTGTCACTGCTGCTCCTCCCTCCATCCCCCCTGGTTTTGAGGGAAAAGCAGATTGAGAAGGTAGAGGTTTATTTGCAAGGGATACAGGCTGAGTAACAGCTTGGGCTTTGTCCATTTGAGTCTCCATACTTTGAGAATTCTGGTCCCAATCAGAAGGCTCTATGGGCCCTTCCGAGACTTCGCTTTTAGGTGGCTCTTGTTGAGAGTCGCTTAGATTCTCATTTGACTGAGCCGCCTTGGTGTCCTTTACATCTGCAGCAATGGAAAATGTAGCTGACTGCATTTTAAAATTCTTCTGCTGGTTACTATTGGTGTCTGCTAATTGTTCTTTGTTTCCTGAAAGAGGTTCTGCTTGTGACTTAGGTTGCTGCTGATGTTGCTGTCCAAAAGCTGGCTTGGGGCCTTTCCACTGTGGTCCACTTTGTCGAGGACTGAGGGACGTATTGGGGGTAATATAAAACTGAGATGCTGGCCCCCGGGGAATCATTCCCCATTTGCTTTTAGTGCCCTCTGGTGGGTGACCTTCATATCTGGGTCTTGGCCCATCGGGGCGATTTCCTTCAAAACGAGGCCCTTTGGGTCTCGGTCCTTCACACCTTGACCCTAAATCCTCAAATCTTCGAGGACCATCAAATCTACAAGTAAAACAAAAGATATTACTCAAGACAGTAAAGCAGAAAAAAAATATTCTCCATGTAAGAATATTTAAGGCAATCGTGCCTTAGAATCTGTTTACAAAAATGACTCTTTCAGTCATCATATAAATCCTGAGGCATCTACCTAGAATCAGTATGCTAAAGTGGCAGTGCTCAGAAAGTCTCAGGACAGGCTTTGGAAATCACATCAGTATTATTATAATTCACTTCAAAATATCTCCTGCAGCAAGTCACTGATACACTAAATTGTTAAAAAGCAAATATAAACATTGTGACTTAGTAGACGGAAAAGTCCACTCATTTTTAATGGGAAAAAAATGCCACAGCTAATTCTGAGCGTACTTTCAGAATTAAAATACAGACAAAAACTAAATAGGAAACAATTACTATTATAATAAGGGATGATTATAAATATTGTTGGAACTAATATAATCTGGACTAATGGACAAAAATTCAAAAAGACAGTAGCCAGCTATATCTTCAGAGTGCACCCTGACATTTTAAAGTCCGGACAGGGCCCTAAAAATCTGCTATGGACCTACTTGCTCATTCTGTAAAATTTTTAGTGCACATCCCCTGCCAAGCACTATAGTACATCCAAGGGATATACAAATAAAATGCCATCTGTTGCCTTCAAAGGGTTTACAATTGAAGAGCAAGAGAATCTAAGTGTAAATAAGTGCCCAGAGGTACAATGACAGAAGTCTGTCTGCATTTAACAAAGGCAACAGAGGAGGGGATGGTCATTTCTACCAGACTAAGGGAGTACGCGTTGCTGTGCAATAAAGGCTTTATACAATAGATGATGCTGACATTAAGTCTTGAAAGACAAATTCTCTGAGGCCAGGCTAACAGAGTGTATTGGAAATAAGGGAAATGGGTGGCGAGGGCATCGAAGGTTAAGGAAGCACTGTGAGGAAAGGCAGAGAAACACATAGCAGCATGGCATGTCTGCAAACAGTTCAGCATGGCGGCAGCAAAGAGGAGCCAGAGTAGGGAGAGCGGGAAAGGAGTACAAAGGGAGGGAACCAAGAGACAAGGTAAAGAGTAGGCAAGAATCAATCTCCAGGAGACCTTGTATGCCTTCTGCAGAGACTACTGGTGCTCCTCCAGTAGTCATTCCCCCTTTTCCTTCAGTAACTAAGCCTCTTCATTTTTAGCTGGACACAAGGCTAACCAAACTAAAAACTGACTCTCCCAAATTCTCCTGTGGCTAGAACTTGTAGCCATGTTCTGGCCAATGGGCTGAGAGTGAAAAATGACTGGCACATTCTTCTGGTTATACCTTCCTGGGTTATAAGAGGAAGGGCACATCTTCCTCTTCAACATTTCCTTTTTCATGCTGGCTCTGACATGGTGGGGAAGCATCTTGGACCATGCAGATAAGGGCAATATACGAGGGGATGAAAAGTAACAAATTAGAAGGAACCTGGACTCTTGACATTGTATAGCCATCACATAAGTGCTGAGAAAGAATAAACCTCTAATTTACTAAAGCATGTGACTGTGGGTTTGTTACCATAGATGAATTAATTCAGCTGGGTAAGAAGCTGGGAATTACTTAATGAGACTTAGAGCCACTACAGATGGTCTGATTTTTAAAAGATTGTCCTAGCAGAAACGTAGCAGATGGATAGGTGGGAAGAGTTTTTTGTAGATTGTTTCTACTATTTGGGTAAATGAAAGTGAAGCCTGTTCCAAGGCAGTGACTGACATGAGGATGTAGAGGAGATAAAAGTGAGAGCTGGGAAGGAAAGTAAAATGGATTGGATTTTCTAACAGGTGAGATAAAAATGATAACAAAGGAATTTAGGATGAATCCAAGGTTTCCGGCTTAAGCCTCAACCAATGGTGATACCTTTCATGCTTTTAATGAGAAAGAGTTTTTCTCCTATTTGCTTGGGAAATCAGTGAAAAATAAAAATGTCAGTTTCGGATAAAACATTTATCTCCTATCCCTATCAGGAATAGGCATCAGGTTTTGCTGGTCTAGAAGTCTTTTAGTATCAAAGGGAGGAATGCTCCTATCAGGGGACAAAAAAATAACTCCATTAAACTCAAGTTGAGACTGCTACCTGGCTACTGTGGGTTCTGAATCAAAGGCATAGAAGGGACTTACTGTACTGGCTGGGGGTGACTGGCCCTGAGCTGCAAGGGGAAATTGGGTTACTACTGCACAATGAGGATAAGGAAGACTATGTCTGCATTGGAGAGCCTCTAGAACACCTCTTAGCACGTCCATGTTCTGTGATTAAAGTCAATTAAAAATTACAGTAACTCAATTCAGACAGTCCTGTCAATAGCCCAGACCCTTCAGGAATGAAGGTTTGGGTCACTCCACCAGGCAAAAAACCAGGACCACCTGAGATGCATGCTGAGAGCAAAGGGACTATAAAATGGTAAATACCAACTATAGTTACATGACCAGTTGGAGAAAGAACTGTAATAGTTATGAGTATTTCTTCCTTAATTTGGTATGTTTAAATATATGCATATTATTAGTCAAATATTGTTGATTTTTCTTCCTTATCATCTAACTTAAGATGTATAAATAATAGTTAATTTTATATCTCAGAGTTTAAATTACAGTGTCAAAGAGAGAGTGTGAAACAGCTAGAAGAATGAAGATTTCTCCAAAGAAAAAAAAGGGACTTTATATCCTCTTCTGGGAAATAGGTAAGAATCTTTCTTCAGTTGCTCAGGTATAAATATTTCATGTCAGATGCAAAAATCTCCCTTGTGACCCACCCTCATCAGAAACGAACTCTGGGAAGGGTCCTACAGCCTAGCCAAACTGACACCACACAGAGTTATCACAAGGACTTTCGATATACCTAATCCATTATAAACAGAAAGGAGACCAACAGCAGATGAGAATTTTGTTTTTAAATTCTGGAAGACAAAGAGCAAACATGAATGGTAACATATGGAGCAAGGAGAAGCTGCAGTTTAGAATGATGGTTGTAGAAGGACATAAAATAAAAATGGGGCTGGTTTGCTCATAGAACCCTAGAGTCAACATTCTCAGATACCATGAAGGACAGAAATAAGACTTGAGGGCTAAAATATGTAAATTAAAATCTATATTCAGAACCCTGAACCATGGGCCTCCTGGGTGGCTCAGTTGGTTAAGCAGCTGCCTTCGGCTCAGGTCGTGATCCCGGCGTCCTGGGATCGAGTCCCGCATTGGGCTCCTTGCTCAGCGGGGAGCCTGCTTCTCCCTCTGCCTCTGCCTGCCACTCTGTCTGCCTATGCTCACTCACTCTCTCTCCCTCTCTCTCTGACAAATAAATAAAATCTTTAAAACAAAACAAAACAAAAACACTGAACCAGACTTTCTTTAGGCTGAATGTCCCTAAATTCTTGAATCTGAGGGCCCTCTAACATTAGCAGACAGTTCTTTGCCCTACCACCTAAAACAAAGCCTGAATTTACTGAGTGAGAGCAAGAATAGTTGATAAGCCCCCCATATGCACACAGAGTTTCCAATTAGCTTGTCTGTGTCCCCCACTCTTAAATATAAATGGATATTTATTTTAATATCTAGATATTTGAGGAATGTCTCTAAAACGAAAGGAAGAGACCAAAGGTAAACAAGGCCCTAAATCTGGAGAAAACAGAGATAATGCAAAAAACACAAGAGAACTTAAAGAAAAAACAAACACCCAAATAATATCCTCAGAGAGATTCTTAAAGATACTGTGGCTATAAATCACTTTGCTATATATAAAAAAGGATCAGAACCCAAAAGAACTATAGAAATCTTTAAAAAAATTATCTAAACACGGAATGGGAGAAGCTATTTGCAAATGACAGTACAGACAAAAGGTTGATATCCAGGATCTACAAAGAACTTCTCAAACTCAACACACACAAAACAGATAATCATATCAAAAAATGGGCAGAAGATATGAACAGACACTTCTCCAATGAAGACATACAAATGTCTATCAGACACATGAAAAAATGTTCATCATCACTAGCCATCAGGGAGATTCAAATTAAAACCACATTGAGATACCACCTCACACTAGTTAGAATGGCCAAAATTAGCAAACCAGGAAACAACGTGTGTTGGAGAGGATGTGGAGAAAGGGGAACCCTCTTACACTGTTGGTGGGAATGCAAGTTGGTGCAGCCACTCTGGAGAACAGTGTGGAGATTCCTCAAGAAATTAAAAACAGAGCTTCCTTATGACCCTGCAATTGCACTACTGGGTATTTACCCCAAAGATACAGGTGTAGTGAAAAGAAGGGCCATCTGTACCCCAATGTTTATAGCAGCAATGGCCATGGTCGCCAAACTGTGGAAAGAACCAAGATGCCCTTCAACGGATGAATGGATAAGGAAGATGTGGTCCATATACACTATGAAGTATTATGCCTCCATCAGAAAGGATGAATACCCAACTTTTGTAGCAACATGGACGGGACTGGAAGAGATTATGCTGAGTGAAATAAGTCAAGCAGAGAGAGTCAATTATCATATGGCTTCACTTATTTGTGGAGCATAACAAATAACATGGAGGACATGGGGAGATGGAGAGGAGAAGGGAGTTGAGGGAAATTGGAGGGGGGAGATGAACCACGAGAGACTATGGACTCTGAAAAACAACCTGAGGGTTTTGAAGGGGTGGGGGGGTGGGAGGTTAGGGGAGCCAGGTGGTGGGTATTATGGAGGGCACGCATTGCATGGAGCACTGGGTGTGGTGCAAAAACTATGAATCCTATTACGCTGAAAAGAAATAATAAATAAATAAGGAAAGAAAAAAAAAGAAAAAATAAAAAGGACAAGAATCAGAACAGTACAGCATCTACACTAAGTGACAGAAGAAAATAGAATGATGTTCCTAAAACCATGAGGAATAATTATGTTCAACTTCAATACTTAAATGGTATTAAACAGTTTGGTACTGGCATAAAAACAGACACACAGATCAATGGAACAGAAAAGAGAGGCCCAAAATAAACCTGCACATATATGGTCAATTACTTTATGACAAAGGAGCCACGAATATACAATGGAGAAAGGACAGTCTCTTCAATAGATGATCCTGGGAAAATCATCAAATAGCCACATACGAGAGAATGAAACTATGATGCTATCTCACACTATACACAAAAACTAACTCAAAATGGATTAAAGACTTGAAAGTAAGACCCCAACCATAAAACTCCTAGAAAAAAACAAGAGGTAAGCTCCTTGGCGTAGGTCTTGGCAATGATTTTTTGAATCTGACATCAAAAGCAAAAAGCAAAAATAAACAAGTGGGACCACATTAAACTACCAAGCTTCCTTACAGCAAAGAAAACCATCAACAAGGGTACCTGGGTGGCTCACTCAGATAAGCATCTATGGCCTTTGGCTCAGGTCATGATCCCAGGGTCCTGGGATTGAGCCCCACATCGGGCTCCCTGCTCAGCGTGAAGCCTACATTCTCCATCTCCCACTCCCCCTGCTTGTGTTCCCTCTCTCACTGTTTCTTTCTCTGTCAAATAGATTTTAAAAATCTTAAGAAGCAGACAAAATGAATATCATCAACAAAAAAAGAAAGGCAACTCACTGATTGGGAGAAAATACTTGCAAATATTATATCTGATAAGGGGCTAACATCCAAAATAAAGAACTCCTACAACTCTGGCAAAAATACAGACAATCTGATTTAAAAATGGGCAGAAGATCTGAACTGATATTCTTCCAAAGAAGATATACAGATGGCCAGTAGGTACATGAAAAGATATTCTACATCTTTTGTATGCATCTTTCCTGCATTAAGGAAATGCAAATCAAAACCACAATGAAATATTACCCTACACCTATTAGGATGGCTATTTTCAAAAAGACTAGAAATAACAAGTGTTGGCAAGGATATGGAAAAAAGAGAACTCTTGTACACGATTAGTGGGAATATAAATGGTGCTGCCACAAGGAAATCAGTATGAAGGTTCCTCAAAAAATTAAAATTACCAGATGATACATCAATTCCACTTCTGGGTATTTATATGTGAAGAAAACAAAAAACTAACTTGAAAAGATACATGCATCCTCATGTCTGTAGCATTATCCACAATAGCCAAAATATGGAAACAACCTCAGTGTCCATCGACGGAAGAATGGATAAAGAAATTGAATACTGAACTGAATATTATTCAGCCATGAAAAAGAATGAAATCTTGCCACTTGTGACAGCATGGATAAACCTCGAGGGCATTATGCTAAGTAAAGTAAGTCAGACAAATACTGTATGAGCTCTCTTACATGTGGAATGTAAAAATAAATAAATCAATAGGAAAAAAAAGCTCATAGATACAGAGAACAGGCTTGTGGTTGCCAGAGGCAGGTGTGGGGTAAGGGGGAAATGGGTGAACTAATTTTTTTAGTTTAACTACATCAAAAAATTTTAAATGCTCAACTTCAAATTCTATATCCAAATGATTAATCAAGTGTGAGGTTTGAATAAAAATATTATCACACACACAAGACTCAGAAAATGTACCTACCTCCAACCCACGATCTCTCAGTAAGTTACTTGGGCATGCACTCTGGGGAAAAAGAGGCTCTAAACCACAAACAGGATTCAGTAAAGAGTGAATCCAATCCAGGAGGACAGTCAAGGGAAATGCCGGAGTAACAGCCATACGGCAGATCTTTTGAGCAACCAACAACCCAACCTGCCCAGGTGAAAAGCAAGAAGATAAATAAATTTGGGAGAGTGCTCTCCTCAGGAAAAAAGAGCTGGTGCTTTTGAGACTAGGGTTGAATATTTTTCAAGAAGACAACTGGAAATTCTAGAAAAGTCATTACACTAAAGAAAATATAATTATAACACACTGCCTACCTCTATAGCAAACATGGTTTACTTATCTCACAACAGTGATATAAATGTATTAGACAGATGGGGTTGGAATAGTAAGAATTAAATCCTTATCAGACTTGGAAGCAAATATATAACATCTAAAATGTGTAAGTCAAGAAAGCCGGAGGGGTGCCTGGGTGGCTCAGTGGGTTAAAGCCTCTGCCTTCGGCTCAAGTCATGATCCCAGGGTCCTGGGATCGAGCCCCGCATCAGGCTCTCTGCTCAGCAGGGAGCCTGCTTCCCTTCCTCTCTCTCTGCCTGCCTCTCTGCCTGCTTGTGATCTCTGTCAAATAAATAATAAAAAGAAAATATTAAAAAAAAAAAGCCGGAGCATATTATTTAGTGACAGGAAGGTAACCAGAAGAAACAGCTAAAGAATTAAAAGATGTCATTAGAATCCAGGCTGGCTGCTTTGCCTGATTTTTCAAAACTGTATGTACCACTTTGATAAAAATGTAAAATGAATTTAAGTGGCACAGAGAGATTACCCCTAACCATGAGGAAGAAGGACTTATTCTGAGGCTAGAAGAGGAAAGATGAGGATAGTAAGATAAGGTAAATAGAAGGGCAGGAAGTGAGTTTCAGTGGGGCTGAAAGCCTTGATTTTCTCTAGGAGGCAGGAAGCTAAAATAAAGATACAAAGCAAAATAAAAATGTTTGTGGAGACAAAGAAAGCAGCACTAGTTTTGATGGTCTCTGCAAAGTGGTGAAGGCTTGGCATCGTTATTTTTGGGCAAAAGGAAAGGAGCTGACCAGAGACTTGTCAAAGGATACACTGCAATGCTTAGGATGGAGGTCACTTATTTACTTATTTACCTATTTATGATACTGTTTCACGGATTGTGACAGCTTACTTCCTTTTCTTGAAGTTACATTTATTAATTCAAAGTGCCTGGAAAAACACCTGAGATCATTAAAATTGTGTAAAGTCATCGGCTTTGTATTCAATTCAGTAATCACTAGTTCACTTAAGTGGTAAGACTATCCTCCACAAGGTACAAGAGTAAGAACCCTTGTGCATTTGTTACCCAGTTTTATCAACAAATCTGAATACAAATGAACTGCCTTCCTAACCAAACTGTGAACGCCTTCAAAATTTTGTCCATAACCGAGACATTCTGGCATAAGCAAGACTGATTAAACACCTAACTGTCAGGACCTGTCAGCTCTAGAAATAAACAGATACATAACTCGAGTTCACAGTCCACGGGATGAGTGAGGCAAGTAAACCAACAATTAGAACACAATTTGATCAAATGGGACATGTTGGCCTTGTTCACTGAGGGATCCCCATGGTCTGACTCACTGAAGGATCTCAACACAAAATTACTAAAGGGCTCCCTGCCCCTAGGGCAGGAAAAATAGGAATTAGTAAAGCAAAAACTGACAGGATAGGGATTCCAGACAAAGAGAAGAGCACGTGTCAAAGCCAGAGGAAAGGAAAAAGGAAGCAAGAGGCACTAAAAGATGTGCAGATAAGGAAGAAGAGAACACAGTGGCAAGGCTGTAAAAGTTAAGGCACTCATTACTACAAGCGTCATGCCCGCACATACAATCTGCAGTTTCCTTAAAGGGAAGGGCGCTTTGCTTTCAGATTAAATTGCTGATCAACAGCGAAGGGTCATCATTTTATTTTTATTTGGGGAGTAAGAAAATGTTAAAGCAACTGAAATATACTTTCAACACTACACGTAAATGGCAATTATTTATCAACACTGCACTTTCAAATTTTTAAAGCTTGAGGATGTAACAAAATGGTAGACTATCAAAACCTTTTGTATTTATAAAAGTAAAGAATTTTTAAGCCTTTAGAAGAAATATATTAAGAGTTATTCAATTTAAAAGTATGCACAAAAATAAGTCATGTTTACATCAATACAATGAAATGCTATGACCTTTTTAACATATAAAAACATTTGAAATAAAGTACAAACATAGTATATATTCACTGAATACAATCACATAAAAACACATGCATTGCCCATTGATTAGATGAAAAGAAAAACAAATATTTGGTATTTAAATATTTAGAAAATTTTTGTACAGTTAGGCATTCCATAAGCTTCTAAAAAATAAAAACCCCCAAACTAGGTATGAAACCATTAGAGGTATTTATAAAACTTTTAAGATCTGACATAAAAAAACAGACTCCAAATGTTGGTATAAAAACTTAAGAGGTATGCAGAAATACATATACCCTTAAACAAGATAACATCTTATTGTCACAACAGTTACATAAACATACTCAAATCAGCTGACCATGGAAATTACAAAATACTCAATTCTGGAACCAAATTCCTGTCCTTTTAATTTTCATGTGAGATAATTTTTCAGCTATTTTCTAATATGTACAACCAAGATCCTAAAATTAAAATTCCCCCCAAGAGTAATCTCAATAGTATTCTCTCAGGAACAACCATAACAAATGAAAGCATAGAGTAAAATTATAGTGTTTATAATCCCTTGCTAATCCTAATAAGACAGGTACAGAACAGAAGAGGTCCACAATTCCAACCCAAAAACCAATCAAAAAGTACGTGTGACAGATCAGAAGCCAAGATATTACAAAGATGTCAATTCTTCTGCAAAATGGTCAACAGATTCTATGCAATTTTCATCAAAATTCCAGCAGGTTTCTGAAAACTGACAAGCTGATTCTAAGCATTACATGGGAAAGAGAGAGGACCAAGAATAGAGAAGTCAATCTAGATTGGGGGTCAGTAAACTAAGGCCCATGGGGCAAATCCAGTTAAGAATGATTTTTTTTTTTTTATATTTTCAAAGGTGACAAATAAAAGGAAGAAAGGAAAATATTTGACAGAAACCAAACATGGTCTACAAAGCCTAAAAATATTTACCATCTGGCCCTTCACAGAGAAAGTTTGCCAACCTCTGTTCTAGAGACACAGAATTGGAGGACTTATACTAAGAGATATCAAGATTTATTAACAAAACTACAGTAATTAAAACGGGATACTGGTGCAAGGATGGACAAATTGAGTCCAGAAATAAATTCACACATATAGTCATTTGACTCATGATGGAGTTACTACCAACACAGTAAGAAAAAGATGACTTTTTCAATAAATGGCACTGGGGTCAACTACACAGCCATATGAAAAATAATAAACCATGACCCCTACCTCATACCACACATTAACGAACAATCAATTCTATATAGATTGTTGACTTAAAAATAAAAGGTAAAACAATAAAAGACAGAAGATAAAATAGGATAATGTATTTATGGCTTTGCAGTAAACAAAGATTTCTTAAGCAGGACACAAAAAAGCACCAACCATGGAGGAAAAGATCAACAAATTAGAATATTAAATTAAAATCAATAATGTCTATTAATCAAAAGACACCATTAACCTTTGAGGTTCCTCTGGGTTCACTGGATCCTAATTTTAGAACAATTTTGTTTTGTTTTTAGACAGTCTAGTATACTCACACCTATGAGAATGGCTAAAATGAACAAAAGAAACAAAAGCTGTTGGTGAGGATGTGGAGAAATGGGAACCCTCTTACACCACTGCTGGGAATGCCAGCTGGTACAGCCACTATAGAAAACAGTATGGATGTTCCTCAAAAAGTTAAAAAGAGAACTACCCTTTAATCCATCAATTGCTCTACTAGGTATTTACCCTAAGAATATACAAGTACTAATTCAAAAGGATACATGCACCCCAATGTATACCAGCAGCACTTTCTACAATAGCCAAATCATGGAAACAGCCCAAGTGCCCATCCACTGATGAATGGATAAAGATGTGTGTGTGGGGGGTGTGTATGTATATTCCACTATACATGCGTGTGTATGTATAGTGGAATATTAGCCATAAAAAAGAATGAAATCTTGCCATTTGCAACAATGTGGATGGAGCTGGAAAGAATTATGCTAAGCGAAATGTCAGAGACATGATTACCATATGATTTCACTCACAATGGAATTTAAGAAACAAAACAAATGAGTAAAAGGAAAAAAAATAGATAAACCAAGAAAGATTGTCTTTTTTAAAGTAGGCTCCACTCCCAACATGGGGCTTGAACTCAACCTCAAGATCGAGAGTCCCAGGCTCTACCGGCTGAGCCAGCCAGGTCCCCCCCCCACAAGAAACGGACTCTAACTCTAGAGAAAAAATTGATGTTACCAGAGAAGAGGTGGGCAGGGGTAGGGATGGGATAAATAGAGGACGGGGATTAGAAAGCGCAGTTGCTGTGATGTGTACCGGGAGTTGCATGGAAGTGTTGGGTCACCATATTTTAATACCTGAAACACACATTACACTGTATGCTAACTAACTGGAATTGAAATAAACTCTTAAAAAAAATAAACAGTTCTATTATGAGGATTGCTATTTCATGACTTTTTTCTTATAGGCTTTCCCGAGAACAAAGAGAAAATTCACCTCTTAAAAAAGAGAATAAAACTTACATTATCATGCAATTATTATATGGGTCCATTACAGCCTTTCATAAATTTAAGACATACTATGGGATCCTAAGTGACTTCTTTCTCTATCTTAAATATTCTGCAATTTCCTTATCCTAGAACTCATTATTCACTCATCATTACTTATCAATTATCCCCAACTATGCCAAAGAAGATTAAAATACAAAGGTAATGAAGGAATGATGGATTTGCCTAAAAGATGAAGCAAAGGTGGGAACAGCTATCACCTCACCCCACTTAGTATTGCCCAAAATATTACACCCTACTTTTAGGCTTCATTGAACACAATTGAGAATTTAGAAATTTTCATTTCCTGACTAGCATGGCAAATAAAAGTGAGAGAGGAAGCTGTGTCAAAATCAAAAAATAAACACAGAGACAGAAGCACTCTAGGCTCTAATAAAGCTGTGAAACCGATAATAAAAGTGAAATCTCCAACAGTTAAGTCCTCAGATGACAGTACCCTAGATTAATATTCTCAAACTCAAGATTCGATGTGAACAATAGATTTCTAAGGACAGAAAGGAAATGTACTGTCATCCACTTAGTCATTAAACTGGAAGGATATCATCACATAATATTTTGTGCCAAGAACCTGGACCATTTGCTTTGCCAGGAGAATGTGTGACAGGATTATTTCATCTTTTATGTTTACGTTTATGTGCCAAAATTTACTTGAGGCAGAGCTTTGTGCTTGTAAAATATTTATAAAAATTCCTATAAGTTGTTCTTCACTATCCCTTTATTGTTATTTCTGTAAGTTATTTGTAAAATTCCTTTAAAATGTTAAAAGGGTCTGCTGGATCAATATGACACTTTTTCAGTACAGTGAGGATAAGAAAGACAAAGGGCTGTAGAGTGAAAAACAGTTGAGACAATCTAGACACAGAATGATATCTAGCATGCACAAGGAATTCCTACAAATCAGTAAGAAAAATACATAACCCAATAGAAAAACTGGGAAAAGACCTCAATCAGCATTTCATAAGAGAGGAAATTCAATTTAACAATAATCAAATGGAAAGAGAAGTTAACCTCATTTGTAATCAGGGAAATACAAATTAAAGCCATGCCACAACACCACTAGATGTCCACCAAGATTGCTAAGATTTAAAAATTTAACAATACCAAGTGTTGATGAGGATGCAAAAAACCTGCTGGTGAGAATGTAAATGGACACAATCATTTCGGAAAACTGTTTGACAATATCTATCAAAGCAGAACCATACCTACCCGCTAATGAAGCAATTCCAATCGCTGGTACATTTCTAAACAAAATACATACACACACACACACACACACACACACACACACCCCTAAAGGGACACATACAGTACCAAAAGACACAAAGCAGTGTTCTTCGTAATTACCAAAAGCTTAAATGATCATCACTATTAGACTAGATAAACAGACTGTGGTATATTCACAAAACAAAATACTGTAGAAAAATGGGAATGAACAAGCTGAAGCTACACACACCAGGGATGAATCTCACAATAACATAATGTCAAGTGAAAGATGCCAGACTCAAAAGAGTACACACAGTAGGATTCCATTTATATAAACTTCAAAAACAGGCAAAACTAATCTATGATATAAAAAGTCGTTCTGGTGGTTATCTTTGGGGTGAAGGAAAATGGGAAGGGGCATGAGGATACTACTTAGACACTAGTAATCTTTATGTCTTGATCTCAGTAGTGGTAACACGAGTGTGTTTACTTTGTGAAAACTCACTAAGCTATACACTCAGGATTGTGTATATCTCTGTATGTTACCCTTTAATAAATAAATGTTATGACTGAAAAATAAAGGATTCTGGGAAACCAACATACACTGACCTAACAGTTTTAGAGCAGCAGTAGTCTTCTAGAAGACCTGATGAATCCAATGATACACATACATACACACAACTTCGAAACAGCTGCCCCAGATGCTCCAGTTATGGAATTTACACATGATGCAGTTCTACCACTGGACTTATTGGAAACCTTCACAGTTTTTAGAAGGTTAGTTATCTGTGTTCTCCATTCTTGTTTCTCTACACAGCTTTCACAGGTTTCCTTGACAGTGTGGATTATTCCTACCTCAATCTCTTTCATTCACTTACCAGCTTCCTGATTTTTTTTTTAACCTAGGTACACAGGAGGAAAAAGAACCATGCCTAGGCAATACTCACAAATTAAGCGCAATATGAGCTAAGTGAGCAAAAGAACTAGAAGGGTAAGAGAAATGGAAATGACATAAGCTAGACTGGGGAAAGGTTTTTAAAACAGGGTAGATAATGTGAAAAGGTTCCAATTCAAAAACCAAAAAAAGCCATCCTTATCAAAGTTGCAGGTGAAAAAGCTGGAGAGGAACATCTAAAAGCAATATAATCAACATTTATTAAGATTGCAGCAGACCAGAAAGTTGGCCCAAACCTAACTAGATGAAATGTAAAATAAAGTCTTAGAAAAAGAGAAAAACAAAACAAAAACAACTATACAAGTTCGGGATGAGAGAGACTTGCCCTAGTAATGGCTAATGTGAAAAAGACCAGGGAAGCCAAACCGATGTTTTGTTCAGCTACACAAGTACGCTATTTATAACAAAGCTGGTAACAGGCTCTATGGTTCCCTGCATCTGAAGTAAGTGTTCATTCTGAAGGAGACTGACAAATCCAAGGCCCTTCGCGAGACAAGGAGCAATGTAGCAGGAGGAGGCCAGACCCAATGTTAGTGTGAAAAGAAAAGAAGAATCTGAGTTTCTGCGATGGCAGAGAAGAGCGGGTAAGGCCCAATGGGGGAGACAGGAGGGCGGTGTTTAAAGAACTGCAGGGACATGCTATAGATGGGGATAGGATAATTATGTGTTGTACCATAGAGCCAGATCTAGAATCAACAGGCAGAAGTGACAGCAACACATTTAGGCACAACAGAAATAAACTTTCCAGAAAACTGTCAATACCTTATATGCTGGTATTCCTTATCACAGTGCCAATGTTTAAGAAGAGGCCATCAACTACTTTAAAAGGAAGTAAAATGAACTCAAAAGTGGATTGGGGCACCTGGGTGGTACAGTTGGTTGAGTGTTTGACTCTTGGTTTCGGCTCAGGTTATGATCTCAGGGTCATGAGGTTGAGCCCCACACTGGACTCCACGCTCAGTACAGAGTCTGCTTGGGACCCGCCCTCCCTCTCCTTCTATACATACCCCCACACCACTGGCACAGGCTCATTCTCTCTCCCTCAAAAAAAAAAAAAATAAATAAATAAATAAATAAAATAAATCTTTAAAAAAGGGGAGGGGTGATCAGAAGGCCCTGGATTCTAATTCCATCTCAATCATTTACTAGCAACGTCATCTGGGGCAATTTATTTAGAATCTCTCCAAATCTTAACTTCCCTTATATGTTTACTTCATGAGATCACAGAGAAATAATAAGATAATATGTGCAAGACCCAGGATGACAACCTAAAATGCAACACAAATATCACCTGCTATAGACGGGATATTATGCTAGATAATTGCTAAGATCTGCCTAGAAGTGAAATTATTAACTGTACCTTATGGTAAGAAAAAAACTTAAAATAGGTCCTAAATTTACAACAAGATTTGGTGGCCAAAAGACAGAAAACACTAATATGATAGGGAAAAAAGGGAGCGGGAAATCTCCGTTTCTTAAGGTGTTAAGAATAATGTACTTTTCTGACAGCAAATTCATCACCAGATCCAAAAGGCAATGCTTAATCTAAGAGATAAGTGGGAATTCTAATAAAAAAGTTACACATACCAAGTAAATCAAGACTACAAAATGTACTTGTAATCACTGACAGTATGAATATCACTGAATCATGGCATTAAATACAGCACTTAACTAGTGCTTTTGCTCTGGGAGCCCCCTGGACTCTGCTCCCACTGGGTATGGACTCAGGCTCTACTCTCCCAGTTACATGATGCTGAGCAAGTTACTCAAACCTCTCAGGCCCAGTCTCTAAAGGGTAAACACAAGGTATGAGCCTGCCTCGTTCACAGGTTGCTGAGAAGACTCTACGAGAGAACATAATGTACATAAAGCCTCTGGCAAGGCTTCTGGCACCCAGAGGAATTCATGTTAATTATGTGTTACCACAGAGGCAGATCTAGAATCAACAGGTAGAGGTTACAGAAACACATTTAGGTTCAATGCAAAAAATAAGTTTTCTAGAGAACTGTCAACACCTTATTCGATGGTGGAGTTTTGTGCCATGTTGTTTTAAGAGTTATAAATTTGGGGAACAAATAAAAGATATATTTTGTTTCCAAAAGTCAAAATTCAGGCTAAATTAAAATAATATAGATAACACTGACAGTGAGATGGAAAACTAACCAATGTACTGACGAGCAGAAAAAGTTTACAAGACAAAATGCCATGATGTATTGATGTATGATTCCATTTTTGATGATGTATATATTTTTAATTATTATGTCTAGATTGTGGAATTAGGTGAATTTCACTTTTTAGAATTTTTTTTTTTGTACTATCTAAATTTAGTATAAGGAGTACGTATTTCTATCACAATTTCCAATTGGGAAAAAATTGGTAAGGTTTCTCTACAGGAAAATTAACATTTAGGTCAACCTGCGGAGAGAATATACTTTTACAAACTTGGAAAAATGAATTTAACACCTTTTAAAAAGAAAAGCAAAAACAAACAAAAAACAAAAACAAAAAAACTTAAGACTACTAGTAAATTTCTCTGTGTGCTTTTCTAAATAAAAATGTGGTTCAAGACAAAAGGAAAACATCTCCCAAATTGAGGGAGATATACAGGAAATAAGCTCCATGGGGGTGGGGATCTTGTCCGCTCTGTTATACTCATTGCTATAAGCACACAGCAGGAATAAATATTTGCTAAACAATGGATGAAAGTCCTATTTACTCTTATACTAAATTTTGTTGCCTATTTCATTAGAATATTGGCTTATTCACCTTTTCGCCAACAGTAGGCATATTATCTAACAAAGAGAAGTTACGGATTCAGTTAATTGTGAAATTAAGAAAAAAAAAAAAAGATAAACTTAATAAATACTACTTCTGAAGCTAAAAAGTCAGCAAGAAATTGAGAAGCATTACCCTAAAACAGGACATTCATTCTGGACTATGATCTCTACATGTAGGATAAAAGCAGTGACATCAAAGAAATGGGGGCATGTTACTACTTCTAGATTTTATTATGTCGCATCTAAGAAGTGAACAATACTAACATTATTAACTGTAAACCAGGAATGTATATAAAAGTACAAAAAGAATATAAAAATCATATAAATAAAGTTTTTTATACCATCAAGGCCTACTCAGCCTAAATTAAAAAAAAAAAAGCCAAACCAAAACCAACCAACCAACCAACCAAACAAAGGCAGACCTACCTTGGGCCTCTTGGGCCTTCCAAGTAACTGCTTCTAGGAGGATCTGGAAGCAGTCCACCTGACCTCACTGGCATGTCCTTGACTCCAGTGATTGGCTGAGATGGAGCAGCTGAAGACTCCCCAAGTCCTTGCTCAGATGAGAATGAACTATATGGCAGAGTAGACTTGCTCAGAGGAGCTTTAGAATTCATTTGTTCTGATGGGCTAACAGCTGATTGCAATGGAGGGTGGTAGGCTGAGGGCGGGCCTGAACCAAAAGACACAGGAGTGGGAAGCAGTGCTGGTCTAGGTTTCTCTGGAACCTGTGAACTCTGAGAAGTGGAGGCTGGTGGGACTGGGGCTGATCCTAACTGAGGAGGCATCCCTTGTGGAACCCCTGGGGGAGGTAATCCTGGAGGAGGTGTGGCTAAAGACAATGGTGGGAGGGGCAGGACAGGTGGAGGTGCAGTTGAGGAGAGGGACGGTGGGGGAAGAACGGGCGGTGGCCCTGCAGAGGAGAGGGACGGTGGAGGAAGAACTGGCGGTGGCCCTGCAGAAGAGAGGGATGGAGGCATCCCAGGTGGGGGCACAGAGGTTGGTAGAGAAGGTGGCATCACAGGTGGGGGCATGCCAGGCGGTGGCACTGAAGCAGGCAGGGCAGGGGGCATCACTGGTGGTGGCAATGATGGAGGCAATACCGGAGGGGGCATTGTCGGTAGAGGTGGAGGCATCTGAGAATACGGAACGAAAGGAGGTGGCATTGACATGTTCCCCATATACTGGTTCTTCATGTTTTGAAAGGAATTGACTTTCTCCTGGAGATAGGTCTGAGTCGCTTTCATATGTCCCTGCCATGTTTTCCACTGCTTCTCATACTCCTGAAGCTGATCTTTATGAGGATAAGAATGGAGCTGCTCCTCCCACAGCTGAAACTCCCGCTCCCATTCTTGGTAGAGATGTTGAAACTGTTGCTGCTGCATCTCATAATGCCGCAGCTGCACGTCTACAGACATGGTCTACGAACAAAGGGTGACAATTATTTCAAGACATTCATATAAGAGAACTGACCCTAAAGTTAAAATATTAACGAATCAAGGGCATCTACAGTCTTAAGAAATTAAAACACTAAAGACTTTGGGAGGCTAGTGAGGATAAACTTGTTACATCTCCTTAATGACAATCATTCTTTATTCCTTTGACTCATTTCTCTAAGTTATCATAGAGCTGGAGAAACCAACTAAACACTAAAGCAAATACCTATCTCAGTTATAATTGTTTTCAAGTTTTTCGTACTACCATGGATCACTTTAAGAATTTAAAAAATGATCTATTACCATAGACATACAGACACAAGTCTGTGTCTTCCGGATATAAAAAGAACAATTATCTTTTGTGGTATATTCCCTTAAGTTTCTGTGGTGACTGCTGTGATCTTTTTGGTGGATTTTTGCTTGTCTGTCGCTGAAGTGATTTGTAGGCAACCTGAAACTACATGATAAGAATATCTGGTTCTTAAAATCCTTAGCAATGGTCCTCTAACACCTGCCTGGGCTGACATGACCAGAAGTCTGCACTACACCTGCCCCATCCCAAGGGCATTTCCATAAAGCTGTACTTCCCAAATCCCCGGTGATGTGACAGGTAACTACTGGGAACCCCCGTGGAAAGATAAAATTTAATCTCTCTCCTTCACATTTAGATCTCTTTCAGGAATAACAACTCCTCAATGACTTGGGGCAACTTCCCACGTGCGAGCTGAGGAGGCACTTGCCTGCATATGTGGCGGCTGCTGGATAATCTGCTGGTACTGCTGGAGGATCTGCTGTAACTGAGTGTGCTTCTGCATTATTCCCTGATACTGGAAGCCAACTCGATGCTGCTGGTGCTGCTGCCAGTGCGCGGCTGCGGCCTGCAGCTGTTTTAACCTAGCGTCCTCTTCCGGGTCTTCAGACTAAAAGATAAAAGAGAGAACACACTTTTATATAAGTAACAAAACAGCAACCAAATTAACAAAAGACCCGAATATTTTATTAAGTATTGTATTACAAAGTCCAGAATCTCTACAACTCTGGCTGAGAAAAGTTATTTTGTGTTTAGATAAAATCCCTGGCTCTGCTTACACTGTGGCAAACGAGTACTTATATAAAGGACTTTATGAATCCCATAGTCTTCACTGGAATAATCATCTCATGATGGGCATCTCATGATGCCCATTTGGGCAAATGGGCAACCATTTCCCCAAAACAGTCGCTTTATGGCTATGTCCTTTGCACTCTATGAGAAACCTTTGGGGTGCCTGGGTGGCTCAGTGGGTTAAAGCCTCTGCTTTGGGCTCGGGTCATGATCCCAGGGTCCTGGGATCAAGCCCTGCATCGGGCTCTCTGCTCCGCGGAGAGCCTGCTTCCCCCCCTCTCTCTCTGCCTGCTTCTCGGCCTACTTGGGATCTCTGTCAAATAAAAAAAAAAAAAAAAAAAGAGAGAGACCTTTTTCTTTTTCACATTAGCCACTTTTAACTAAGAGATTACAATGTCATCATTACGGTTCAATAAAGTTTCCACACAGGCTTTCGGGAGAACAAATACCTTCGGACCAAAGTGAGAACTTTCTGTGTGTCAGCGGGTATGTTCAGTGACAAGGATGATCACACTGAATGCTTCAACAGCTCTGTAAGATAGCCACTGTTTGAATATACCCATTTTGCAGATGAGGAAACTGCAGCACGGAAGGGCTAACCAACTTGTGCAGCGTCCCCACCACCAGCAAGGGGCAGCGCCTCCCCTGACACCGGGGCAGCTGAACAACATCCAAGGCAGCTCCTAACCACTGCCCTCGCTGCCAGTGTGACAGCTCCCGGGCGTCCCTGTAGCGCTCCGAGAGCCTCAGTTCAGAAGAGTGTCTAATTCTTCACTCACTTCAACCATCAGGAAAATGCCTTTTCTAAACCCGATCAGGCATTTATCCAATTTTCCCACATCGGAATTTTACATGTTTAAAAAAAAAAAAACACACGCACACAGAAAAACATATATCCACTTGACAAAGGTATATACACAAGAATCAGAAAAAAAGCTGAACAATTTCTTAAACAGCAAATAATTAATTTATGGTTACCTGGGGTTCCTCAGGTGGGAGAGGCGGCGGTACCTCCTCATTAGGGGGTGGCAATGGGGGCTCCTCGGACGAAGAGGGTTCTGGTACTTGACTGGTGGCAGGTACTGTAACTTCTTCTTTTACCGGCTCAGGGGCATCCTTTGCTATGACGGGACCTTTTTTGTGTCCTGGCAAATGCACTTTTGTCCTCTGCTGCAAGCTAAGCAGGTGCTGCCGATACCAATACTGCTGCTGCTCCTACAACAGAGGGCATTTTTGAAAATTTTAGTTGAAAATCCTATATCTTTGCAACTTGGTGTTGACAGAGACCTGCGTTTGTATTTGTGGTCACATGTCTGTACGTAAGAAAAGGCAAAGCTGGACTGAGAAAGGCAAATAAGTAAACATGATCTTTCAACTCCTCCCCCAAGTATACACATTTAAGTTAAACCATATGTATTAATTCAACACACTTCTCTACTCTTTTAACACACATACTTTTGGAAGTGAGAGCAGTCTTTTTTGATAAATGCTCAGAGGAAATACTTTCAGTATTCACAGCTGCTTGTTTTTAACCTGCCTTTGGCTGGTGTGGATTTATCCAAGGAGTCTTATAATTAATGAACACAACCAAATAGTTCTGTCTCTTCTTTGTCTTCTCTCTCCTCCAGTGCTCTTCCCTCTTTTGAATACCTGCTGTATGCCAGCTATATACACATAAATGAGACGATACTGTGTTTTAGAATACTATTTATTTTAAAAGTCTCAGCTTTGTCCTCCAAATTATACTGTGATTTAACTTTCTGGAAGCTTGTTTTGTGCGTCCACTTGAAAAACATTACAACAATAACAAGTCTATAATGCAGAAATAATTAGAAAATACAGCTGATCCTCATTATTCATGGATTCTATATTTGCAAATATGCCTACTTGCTAAAGTTTATTTCTAACTCCAAAATCAATATTCGGGAAACTCTGGCTATCATTTGTGGACATGTGTAATAGAGCACTGAAAATTCTGAGTTGCCAGACTTGCACATTTCCTGCTGTGGCAGAACAAGGCCATGCTCTGCCTTTTTGTTTAGCTCTCATATTGTAAATAAGTGTCCTTTTCATGGTCTATTTAGGACCACATTTTTCAGATTTCTGTGCTTTTTGTTGGTGACTTTGCTGTTTAAAATGACTGCAAGCATAGTAGTGGTGTGCTGTCTGGTGTTCCTAAGTGCAAGGGAGCTGTGATGTGCTTCACACAGAAAACCTGTGTGTTAGATAAATTTCATTCAGACATGTGTTATGCTGTTGGCTGTGAGTTCAATGTTAATGAATCAACAAAATATATTAAATATTATATTAAATACTGTATTAAAAGGTGTCATTAAACAGGAACACATGTAAAACAAGGTTATGTATTAACTGGGTGATGAAAATAAGACCAAACCAAAGGCTCACAGGAACCTAACCCTGTATTTCCCCCTGGGAGGAATGGTTTAGTATTCACTAATTCAATGTTCTTGGCAACTTTATGGAACACAAATACCTCAAAATAAGGAGGATAGACTGCACAAATAAACAATAACTAATTAATTAAAATCAGTAAAAAAAAATCTCACCACTCAGACCTAACTACAGGATCTTCATTTTCCCAGTATTTATTATATAATTCCCTATGGTTACAAGGTTGCATACAGAAAAGAGTTGTCATAACACTAAAATATTCACACATGTACTACCCTTTATACTTCCATAATTAACAACAGCATATATTTCTACTACAATTGTAAGGATGTAGGATTTTATGAAAGTGATGTTGGAGAACTTTGGAACCCATTACTGACAGCTGAGGATCTAGAAGAAGTCCTGTCAGTTAACAACCAAAACATTTTTATAATAGGAATTGCAAAAGAGAATATGAATATCAAAGTCTGAAAACAGCCCCTAGGAAAACTGATAAATCTCTACTTTCTTTTTCAATATATCCAAAACCAAAATAAAAGATGACATATAATGCTGCCATATAATTGTGTTGGTATTATAACTAAAAGTTATAGTACAGAAACCAAATCAACACTATTCTTTGTTCATTCTAAGACTCAGCCTATCCCTTATGATTTGGGGCTCTGTTTTTTAAGATTGTGTCCCAAATCAAATTTTTTACTTTTTACATAAACTTTGGGTACCTGTGTTGAGTGGATTCATTTTGCTTAGATTCACTGGGATTCACTATATTTGGATAACCAGGATTTTCTATATTGCTAATGTTTTATTGTACATCCTGTCCAGTTTACCATATGCAAGCAAAATGGATAAAAAATATACAATATATACTCTTTTCTCACTGAACATAATGTTTTATTATCTGTTTTTTCACTCACAGAATGTAATTTTCTTGGGAGAGAGCTGTCTCATGCTTTTCTTATATCCTACCTGGTGCTTAAGCATAGTGCTAGAGCACAGGAGAATGTCAGTAAAGGGTTATTGATCAACTGAAAACTTCCTTTCCACTCATTCCTATGACCTGAAATTTGCTTCAAACTATTGAGAGGAATAAATTCCATCTCACTACCTACATCTTGAAGTCTGGGTTATGAATGAGCTATTATGTTTTTAATTACCATGTACATAATCATCAGCTCCAGAAATATAATTACTTTTCCTATTGAACATTAAAAAAAAAAAAAAACAGCACACTGACCATGATAGTTGACAATAATGTACCATTAAAACATTTTCAATGTTTTAAGTCTTCCACTATTTTATGAAAATAGCAACAGGCTTATCTTTCAGCTTAAAAAAATTAATAAACTCAGTCTCTTTCAAGTAGAAGTTAAAAGTTTCCCTTGTTTTTAGTTACTTTGAAAGCATCACTAAAAGATACAAAGATGCAAACCATCTTTTATAAACCAGAAGCTAATGGCTACAGACATGGAAGACTGTACAGATCTAGATTCTTGATCAATTTGTATGTACCCACCTAACTGTCAGTGCTTCCCATCTTTGTCTAAGACCGAGTCTAAGGTTAAGAACCATATTAGGAGCTCGAGTACTTGTTGATTTGCTGACAGTAGCACTGTAGGTCAATTTCTATTTCATATGAACCCAAGAAGCAGAGTAACTAGATCTAATTCAGTCCTAGGACCAAGCTTCAGCACATTTTTAAAGCTCTACAGATGAGCATCACTCAGAAATGTCAAGAGAAAAGTGATTTATCTCTATTTTAGAAAGGAATAAAACCTGCTTGGACTTACTAATGAAGCCAAAGCCAAACTAGTAGCCACTTTTTCTGACTGTCCCATCATATCAGACAACTCAATCTTACATGGGATGCTAGTTCACAGATAGAGGAAAATCACTGCATATGTCACATTCAAAAAGAGATTGAACGAAGAGAGTTCAAAAGGATGTAAGAATTATTTGTCACAAATATCATTACCAAAAAGATGCTAACTTATTCAGCAAGCATTTACTAACCACTTGCTACCAGTACAGTAATGAACTAGGTACTAAATGATTTTCCAAGCAGGGAAATACAAAGCAGAGAATGTGTGAGGTAGGGCAGGAAGGGAAGAGACAGAGAGGGAGAGAGAGAGAGAGAGATGTTTTAGAGATCAATTTCAGAAGGTTGCCTTTCCTATTCAGGTTATTATAAATGCCTGTAACAATAAATGTACTATGTCCTACATCCTAAAGCAAGGGGTAGGGAGAAATCTTGCAAAATAATCGTTTTCCATTTTTTAGTCTTATTTAAAACACATTTATTTTTAATACTTTTGAGGTTCACATTTCACTCCAGGAATTAAGGTCACCAGATAATCTTAGTCCCATCTAAAAAAAAAATTAGAACTAAAAAATAAAGCTCCTTTACTTCACCTCTTCCTCCAGCTCCTGACCTCATTCTCTCTCTCTCTCCTTCAGTCAAACTTCTTGAAAGAGTTGTCTATACTCACCATCCCCATTTCCTCACCTTCCATCACTCCTCAAATCAATGCAATATGGCTTCAGTCACTATGAAACTGCTCCTGCCAAGGTCAACAATAATCTACATGTCAGTAAATGCAGAAGATAACTCACAGTCTTTATCTTGCTTGACCTCTCAGTGTAGTGACACAGCTGACCACTCCCTCTTCCTAGAGACAGTCTTCTTTGTACTTCCATGGGCCTGCACTGTCCTGACTTTCCACCTACCCATTTGGTCTTTCTTCTGTTGGTTTCCCTGGATACTGAGATTCTGCAGGACTAGGCTCAATGTCCATTAAACTCTACCCTTACTCTACACACAATCCTCAGGAGACCTCATCTATTTCTGTGCCCCAAATACCATTTTTATGCTGATGACTCACAACTCTTTCATGTCTCCAAGATCTCACTTCTCGACTCCAGACCTGTACCTTACTTTCAATTGAACATCTCCACTGGAATCATGTGGCTCACGGACCTCAAACTCAGTAGGTCTAAAACTACACTCGCCCTTTCACATCATTCCCAGACCTGTTTTTCCTCCTCTTCCAGGTTTTCCTATTTTATTAGTAAATGGGACCACCATCTACCTGGCAGTCGACTCCAGAAACTCAGGAATCCTCCTTGACACCTCCCTCTCCACTACTACTCAATCTCCAATTAGATTCTAGTGAACAAATATTTCTCCAGTCTTTCCACTTCTCTCCATCTCTATTATGACCATCCAAGTCCAAGCCACTATTATCTCTTGCCTGGATTATTTTATTAAGTATTGTCTCTAAATCACCCTTGCTCTTCTCAGTTTCACTCTCCAGACAGCAAACACAATGAGCTTTCAAAAATGCCCATCTGTCATATTCGACTATACAAAATCCTTCAATGGCTTCCTACTGCCTGAAAGTCCCCATAGGCCCTCCCAACCTGGTTTGTGTCTACCATTCTTACCCTGAGCTTTCAGTAAGCCTTACTTTGAATGCTATCTGGTTAATTCCTACTCATTCTTCAAGTTTCACTTAAATATCACTTCAAAGGGAGGCCTCTTCAATTAGGTTATAGCTCTCAACTATATTCAATCACTTAAAAAATATTTGTTTTTTAACCCACTGGCTCAGTGGGTTAAGCCTCTGCCTTCAGCTCAGGTCATGATCTCAGGGTTCTGGGATTGAGCCTCGCATTGGGCTCTCTGCTCAGCCGGGAGCCTGCTTCCATTCCTCTCTCTCCCTGCCTGCCTCTCTGCCTACTTGTGATCTCTGTCTGTCAAATAAATAAATAAAATCTTTAAAAAAAAAATTTGTTTCTCACCTAGTACATGCTAGACCCTGAGCAAGACACTGCAAATATAATGGTAAGCTTAAAACCAGAAAACAAAACAAAACAAAAAACCCTGACCTTTTCCCATTCCTCATGGAACAGTCTAGTGATACTGTGTATTTTATAATCCCACAGCACCTTGTACTCCTCTTAATTACTTATTAAATGTCTTGTTCTTCCATTGGGACAAGTCATTGAGGGCAAGTGCCATGTCTTACTTTCTTCACTATTTAATCTCTGGTACTAAACTAAGTACAGCACTTGGCAAATAATTGCTACTCAATAAATACATGAATATTAAATAAATGACTGGGACACGTGGGTGGCTCAGCCGTTAAGCAGCTGCCTCCAGCTCAGGTCATGATCCCAGAGTCCTGGGATCGAGCCCCGCACTGGGCTCCCTGCTCAGCGGGAAGCCTGCTTTTCCCTCTCCAACTCCCCCTGCTTGTGTTCTCTCTCTCACTGTGTCTCTCTGTCAAATAAATAAATAAAATCTTTAAAAAAATAAAAAAATAAGTGACTACAAATTCTAATCCAAGTCAACAGCTTAAGTTTTGAGAATAAAAGGATTAATAAAGTCACAAGTTATAAAAAAAAAGGCTAGTATGCACTCTATCTAGCCAGTCCCTTAAACACATAGAAAAGTTAATTCTTCAAAAATACACATTCCATTACATCATCAATGCTTTACCCTGAAAACTAGAAATTAAAAGGAAGAATATTAAGCACTGTCCTACCTTTCCTATATCAACTGTATTTCCAATTAAATAGTTCTAGTTCATGAAAGTTTTTCTTTACAGAATTCCATATAGTAAATGTAGAAGAAATGGCAAGAAAAAAATCACCATGTAATAACTTTCAGTGAAGAACTAATTTACTCAGGCAAAGACTATCAGCGGATGAATCACCAGATGGAACATTAGAGGCAAAATTGATGGGACAATGGAGGGACTAGACTGTTAACCCCTGATCAATCTTGGCTCCACTAATAGTGGAACAACCAGGCACTGTGTGTGTCTTCATGGGATGTAAATGAAGTACACAGCACCACCCAGGTTATGAAGTACACTTGCCAAAAGAAATGTGAACTTAAATCTAAGCTTTCAGAGTTTACCAGAAACATGAAAGGGAGTGGGACAAGTCAAATGATAAGAAACCAAGAGAAAGCAGACAAATCCAGAATGTGGGACATTCTGCAGAACAAGTGAGACAAATTTCTCATCAGGTTCAATGGCATGGGGTAGAAAAAGAGAATAAGAGAGACTAATCTAGATGAGGCGTTCTTAACTGAGGGTGATTTTAACCCCCAAGGGATATTTGGCAATGTCTGGAAACATTTTCGTTTCCCACTGGAGGCTGCTACCAACATCTAGTAGTTGGGCAAGATGCTACTAAACATCCTACAATGCACAGGACTGCCTCCCATGACAAAGAATGATCCTGCTTCACAATGTCTGTATTGGATCCTGATCTGAATAAACCATTAAAACATGACTGAGTTCACTGGGGAATTTTAACATGGATGATACCAAGGAATTTGTTTAAATTAGTATGATGAGACAATAGGGGGAAGTCTGAATGGGTCAGGTATTAGATGATACAAAGAAACTGTTGTTACATTTTGTAGGTGTTATAATGTATTTACCTAAGAAAAGGGCCATTAAAAAAAAAGATTTTATTTATTTATTTGACAGAAAGAGACACAGCAAGAGAGGGAACACAAGCAGAAGGAGTGAGAGAGGGAGAAGAAGGCTTCCCATTGAGCAGGGAGCCCGATGTGGGGATTGATCCCAGGACCCTGGGATCATGACCTGAGCCAAAGGCAGCCGCTTAACAGCTGAGCCACCCAGGCGCTCCGAAAAGGTCCATTTTTTAAAAAGATGACTAAGAATGTAGAGATGACATGACATGACATCTAAGATTTGCTTTAAAATATTTCAGCAGCAATAAAAAAAGGCACAGGTCAAGTAAACATGATAAAATCTTGACAGTTTTTGAATCTGAATGATGGGTTTAAAGAAGAAACCATACCATTTTCTCTACTTTTGCGTGTGTTTATAATCTTTCTCTATCAAAATTTCTAATTACATATTCCAAAAATAAAATATGAACCAAAGAATAATAAATTTGCAGAAGGGTTCATTGTCAGAGATCAGTACTGGCATGAAGAAAACCTGTGTAATCTAATAAGCCAAAGTATCCTAAGTCTAGAACATGGCAACTCTTGTAGCTTATTCAACAAATCCCAGGCAGAGTCTATAATTTGCAAGGCACTGTCCTAGGTGCTACAGAGGATAAAAAGATGAGTGAGATGGTCCCTGTCTGCAAGGGACTTAAAATCTGAAAACCAACCAACCAGATGGGTGAGTCAGGGATGGCTTCACAGAGACCCTGATATTTGAGTTGTACCTTGAAAATAATACAACTAAGGCAGGGAGAGAGGGTTGAGAAACTTGGGGTGAATTCTAGACAGAGGTTAAAAAAAAAAAAAACCTAAACAAGTTTACGAGGCCCTTCTTGGTCTGCCCCCTACACTTCTCAAGCCTCATCTTCCACTCTTTTTTTCTGGCTCTCACCAAAGAACTGGAGGCAATGAATATGCAAAGCACTGAAAGAAGTTCAATACAGACAAGGGTGTAAAGGCAGAAAAGCAAAACAAACCAATGTTCATGTATTTGTATTAAAGACGGGTCTGATTCCTCCTCCCCCACTCCAGAAACAATTCATTTGTCTCTCAAAAGGCCAGAAAAAGTCTAGTAGAGAGGAGGATATGGATGTTGTACTTTGTCATGGACTAACTCTGAGAGTGTTTTGACAACAAAAACAATGGGAATTTCAGAATGGGTTGGGAATGAAGACAGAAATTTCTTCTCTATAATAGAGGAATCTGGGGAAAATAACCTGATGGGATGGTGTAAGCCCACAGAATCTTTTCTTCTCCTATTTTACTCCAATATCACAAGTGTCTTCTCCTGATGATGTGTCAAGCACATCATCTTGCTTACTTAAAACAACTTGTGTTCTTAATTTCTAATGGCAAACCATTAGAGCACCACATCCCTATCTTCTGGAAATCTTTTATATGTAAATGTAGTTTGCAGACTAAGACTCTCTTTTCATTAGGGAATCTAAGGTAGATTAGTAATTGCTAGAAGTGTCTATTGTAAGAAATCATTAACAAGTTATTTACTCCACTTTAGTTCTATCTTCTTTCTTAAGGGAGGAATTCGTTACTTCTATCCTGTCCATCTGTGACTGCTCTGTAGCAAGCATCACTTAAAACAGAAGTTTATAGGAATGACTCTCTCATGGAGGAAGAGATATCAGTAACTTTTTTTCACCTTGGCCAAATTCCAAGGCAGTTACTCTGGAGCGAATAGTAACAGTGCATTGAAGCAAACTGATTATGTCTTAAAACTTGCTTTAAGTGATGTGGGAAAGGATGAATGGGTCCATTCCTTAAAATAACCAAGAGACTCCCAAATGGTCAAAGGTGAAGAGACTTCTTATGTATCGCATACACATCTATACACATAATTAGGATGCTCCTGGTAAGAATAAGATTTCCATTCCTCATTTGCTAACATTTGGAATTCACAAAGCTGACAGCTATCAGTGGCCCCTGAATAACTTTTTAAAGAAACTAGTCATAAGGTTTGTATACATTTCAAGTAACAGCCCTTTGGGAAACTTTTTTTTTTATGCTGCCTCTCAAATGGAAATTTGAGTTTAAAATACAATTTTAAAAGAAAGTTGCTTTGTAAAAGCAACAAAATCTAGGAGGTGGGTCAAAGAGAACCAAAGACCATGTCTGAGAAGTAATTCTTCAGCCACCACTACTCTGGTTTTCAGAAACATCCTCAAACACTGTTCTTTTAATAATCCACATTTAGCTACTTGAAAAGCAGAGATGTCAGATTTGACTCTTAAGGAATCCTTTGGAGTGTAGATTAGCTATTCATTGTGTTGGAATTAGCCTAAGCACAGGTTAAAGCCCTGAGGCCTGCTCACTTAGGGCCCTCTAGG
The DNA here is from genome assembly GCA_004024625.1 of Mellivora capensis. Lineage (NCBI taxonomy): Eukaryota > Metazoa > Chordata > Mammalia > Carnivora > Mustelidae > Mellivora > Mellivora capensis. The sequence continues at coordinate 42,288 of PISX010005861.1, read as the reverse complement.
TGAAAGATGCGGCTCAGGCAGATGCTTCCTTACCTGTGGAGTCATTGTTGAGGGATCTGGCTCTGGGGCAGCTTGCTGTTCAGCACTCTTGTTCTTGGCCCCACTCTCCAAAGGCTCTTGCTGGACCGTTGTCTTATTTCCAGAAGGGGCGGACGGTGGTGGTGGAGCAAGTAGCTGGGATTTAGAATGGCCCTGGGAGGGGCGGGAAGGAGATGCCTGAGAGGGGGGCAAGTAGGACTGGGAATGGCTCAAATAGGATTGCGAGGAGGAGGAAGAGGAAGAATAAGAAGGGGTGGGCGCCAGGTAGGATTGGGAAGGTGGGGACTGAGAAGGGGACGGCTGAGCGGGAGGTAGGTAGGGCTGAGACGAGGCCGGGGGGTAGTACGAGGGTGGCGGCTGAGGTGGGGGCATGTAAGACTGAGAAGGGGGCATATAAGATCCCGGCGGTACAGGGGGAGATTCGGGGGGGGAATCCAGCTCCATGGGAACCAAACCAGGAGACCCATCTCGTTGGTGGTGGAGCATCTGGTGTTTGTACTGCTGCTGCTTCTGATAGCTGAGGGCCGGCCCAGGCGGCGGGGGCATCGGTGGCGGCGGTGGCTGCCAGTCCCCGTAGCCGCCCCCCGGCATCACCGGCGGGGGCGGCAGGGGGGGCGGAGGAAGGTGATGGGGCTGGAGCACGCACTGCATTTGCTTCTGGTGCATCTGCTGCAGCTGCTGGAGCTGCGCCAGGTGCTGCTCGCGGAAGCTCATGAAGCCCGAGGAGGAGGGGGCCGCGGGAGTCGTCGAGCTCGAGTACCCGGGCCCCGGCGAGGCCTCAGGAAGCGCCACCGGCGGTGGCGGCGGCGGGACCGGCGGCGGCGGATAGTGGCTGCTCCCGCCATACCGGCCCCAATTCGGGTACATATCGGAGAAGGCGGCGCAGGGCTCGTCCCGGCGCCGTTACTCGTCGCAACCGACCTCCAGGAGCTGCGGCGGCGACGGCGACAGCCGGAACTCGCGGCGCCTACAGGCCCCGGAGCGTGTAAACGGAGCGCGCCAGTGCGCCGGCGCTACCGAGCTGGGCCCGCGACCGGGAAGGCGGGGACGGCACTGGAGCGACTACGCCTGCGCAGTGGCCACAGAGAGGAGAACAAAGGCGAGATAGAGCGACCCTTTGCTTAGTGACTCTCGGTTGCCATCTTCCTTCAGGTTCGGATAATGGACGTGCGAGTAGAATATTCTCATAGAACCAAGGAACCATAGAGTCTCACCGCTGAAAGGGTTGGTAGAGATCCTATCGCTCCAAAGGTTCATTTTTGAATGAAAAAAAAAAAAGGGGGGGGGTCCATTCACAATAGCAACAATCTCAACAACAACAAAAAAGACATGAAACAAGTAGGAATAACTCTAATAAGAAATATGTAGAATTTATATGAAGAAAATTACAGAACCATACAGAATCATATCCGAGGGGAATAAATTAGACTTGAAATAATGGAGAGGCTTACCATGATCCTGAATGAAAAGGGAAAAATTGTAGAGATGTCAGTTCTTCTCAAATTAAATGAGTAGAGTTAATTCAATTCTAACAAAAAAATCCAGTTGGGAACAAAGCTGTGAAGAATAGAAACATTTTGAAGACAGAATGTAAGACTACACCAATCCCTGCAGGTATATGAAAAATAACGTCTGCTAAAGGTGAAGAATGGAATTCTTTAGAATAACTCAACGCATAAAAATTCATGTTGAAAAATCTCAACTAAAGCAAAGATAGCAAAAACCAGATTCAAAGATTGTCTAGAGAGGGTGACCTAGAAAATAATCCAATCTGTCAACATAATACTCAACTTTGGCTTGAATGAATCAATGAAAAACAAGGCTGATACACACTGAATTCTGGAGAGAGAGAGAGGAAAAAAACTACCTAGCTCATATTAAGTGTGTCAGTGTGTCAGTTGTGAACCACTTAAAGATTTGACCTTCCTTCCATCTTAGCAACCCAGATCTTCACCTCTCTTAGGAGGCTGATGTGAGTGGAAATTGGGGCATCTAAGTATCTTTCAGAAGAGCTTTCATTCTCATAGGAATTTAGCTGAATTTCTCTTAATTTTTTGTTGTCATATAACATATATACATAAAGCTAAACATCATAAGTGTACAGGTTAGTGAATTTTCACAAACCAATCACACTGTGTAACTAGCACCCTGATCAAGAAACAGAACATTAGGGCCAGGTCAGATCCCTGCCTGCCCTTGTGCCCCTTCTTTTCCCAAAAAGAGAAAAGAGAAAGAAAAGAGAAACAGAACATTGTCCAACTCATAAATCCCACTTACTTGGAATTTTAATATTTTCTATCGAAGTTCTTTTGAAAAATATTAAAAATACATGTAATTTACTATAGTGAGAGCCTAAAGGAGAATATGAGATGATTGCCTCATTAGATGAAGAAAAAGAAAACATCCGGTAACAATTTTTAAAAATTTTAGCAAACCAGAAATAAAAGGGAACATCTTAATCTTATAGAGTATTTGTTTTTAAAAACTACAGCAAACATCACACTGAATTGTGAAAAGTTGAAAGTTTTCCCACTGGGATCAACAACAGATGTTCAGTACCATCACATCTGTTATGGATTGAATTGTGTCCCACCCCACCCCCCAAATGTTTAAGTCCTAATCCCCAGTACCTCAGAATGTGACTTTCTCTGGAAATAAGGTTGTTCAGATGTAATTAGTTAAGATAAGATCACATTATATAGGGCCAACCCAGTACGACTAGTGTCCTTATAAAAAGATGGTCATGTGAAGACACAGACACACAGAGACAATGCCCATGTGATGCTGAAAGCCAAGATGGGAGTTATGCAGCTGCAAGCTAGAGTGGAACAAATGAAATTCTCATACATTGGTGGTGGAAGTGTAAATTTAGGGCAACAATTCTGAAAAACTATTTGTCAGTACTTACTAAAGCAGAACAGACCCATAGCCTATCACCCAGGAATCCCATCACTAGGCATATAATGAAGAGAAATGCATGTATATGTTATACAGAAGATATGTACAAAAATGTTCATAGCAGCACTATTTGTAATGGTTGAAAACTGGAAAGCAACGCAAAGGTCCACCTCCACTAGAATGTATAATGAAATTGTGGTACATTTATACAAAGTACATTTATAAATGTACATTTATACATTTATACAAGAACAATGAAAATGAACAAACTATAACCACATACAGCAACTCAGGTGAATCTCACAAACATAATGTTGAACAAAAGAAGCTAGGCAAAAAAAGAATATGTACTGTATGTTTTCACATATATAAGTTCAAAAATAAACATAATTGATATGCAACATTAGAATTCAGGATAGAACTTACCCTTGGGGTGAAGGTATAGTGATTTAAAGGGGGCATAAAAGGCAGCTGCTGGTAATGTTCTGCTTCTTGATCTGATAATGTTAAAAGTGAGACTAGTGGTTGCCTTTGGGGAGAGGGAAAAGGATACAAGTAGGGTTTCTGAAATGCTAACAATGTTCTATTTCTTGAACCAGACAGTAATTCCAAAAACATTTGCTTTGTTAAAACTCACTGAACTGTATGTTTATCCTTTGTGCTTTCCTCTTTGTGTGGTGTACTTCACAATTTTTTAAAAACTGAAAAAAAAAAGTGGGAAGGAGAAAAGTGATAGAGAAAGATGAGATTAGATGGAAAGAAGTAGAAGGTTTCTCTTTGTTTTTTTCTTTTCCACCTGGCATTGGTAGGTTCTAGCTGTCCTGTCCTCTATTCCATCCCTCAACAACCATGGGTTTTTCAGCACTTACTTGGGAGACAGCACCTATGTTTAAACAAGCCCTTCCACATTCCTCTCATTATTTCAAGATAAAGATCCAACTGGGAATTGTTTTAGATGCTATTGGAAATCCTATCCCCTACATTCTTACTCTCAGGGAACTAACATATAGTTGGCCACTCAAAGCTTCTAGCCTGCACAGTTTTCAAAAAATCACAGCCATCTTTAGGATACAGAACCCCTATCCATACCAGAAAATTCTTGAAAAGAAGATCTCTTCAAGACATCTTAGTGACACTGACTTCACATTATATGACCAATCCTGGGCCAAGTTTTTAGAGATGAATTTTACTAATCTAGGTTGAAAAAAGTAACAACAAAAATATAAAGTGCTCCTTCAAAATGAGCTAAGGTTTGAATTAAAGCACAAATCACGCAGAAGGTTTTTGTGTGGGAGACTCCAGAGGGGGTTAGCTCTTAATTGTCAGTGCTGTCAAAGTCAACTTGCATGAGTCTTCTCTGGTCTAGGTTTATAACCCAGCTGTACTTCTTTCCCTATGTTTCATTCTTGCTGTTGCTAGGGGGACTTGGGTGAGGGCTGGGAAGAGGAGGTGGCATTTGATTGGTTAATGGTCTGAGGTCATATTCTGATTGGTTGATGGCTTACATACCATCTTGAGGAATACAAATCTCTGTTAGCTCTTGCAGCTCATATTGCTCTAAGCAACAGGATCTAGAGGCAGATTGTCTACTATTGGACCTTTGCATCCTTAGGCAGGCAGTTCACCAGGATTTTGGATGGATAATGTCTAGACTTAAAAGTAAACTGGTTACACATAACCTTGGCCATGTTAGTGCTTCTTCCCCTCCCTATTACGCTCCCCTCCTCTATTGTTCTCATTTTGTCTTAAAGAAACCCATAGGTGTTCATATGTAATCCCAATTAACATGTAGCAAGTCCTTCCAACAATTTCCAATGGATCACAAGGGTGCTTGTATCCATTACAGTTCTTTTGATGTTTTCCATAGCAACAGCTGAATTTTTTTTAATGTGTTGAAAAGATACTGTGGGAATCACAAAATAGACAAGAAGGTCATTTAACTAGATCTAGAAGTAGTAAAAAGCCAAGGCAGGAGCTATTCTATCATCAAAATTCTGAATGATGTAAGAAACAAAGTTTGACTTTTTTTCTCTAACATTTAGCCACTCGGTGCCCTTACAGATATATGGGCTGGTAAGAGAAAGGATCTAGAAGAAAGAGTCTCCACTGTTCCCCTTATCTTCTATAGCAGAAGGGCTGGATACTTGGATCTAAATCCTGCAGACAATTGTGGAAAATGCAACACTGGGGAAATTGCATACAATTGGAGAAAATGTATCGTTCAAAACCAAACCAAAACAAAAAAAGTTTGGGTGCTGTTAGGAAGGAGAAGTGGATGTGGATAAGCAACAACAAACATCCACTACCCTGGGCCACTGTTGTCAGGCTGATATGCATAAGGACAGGAGCATAAAAAGGAGTTTAGCAGTATAGATCAAATGCAAAAAGAACATCACCAGAAAGATCTTGAGAGAGAACAAACAAGCCCTCTGAGCAAGGGTGAAATTGGGAATGACTTTAAACTGAATAACTAATGTATTAATTAGGATGCAGTCTAAGCTGCTATAACAATGAGACGCTATAGTGGCTGAAACAAAAGTTCATTTTTTCACTCATCAAACAGTTCAGAGATAATCAGCCCAAAGTTATCATCTTCAATATAAAGTTTCAATTTCTGGGTTCCAAGTGGCTACTCTGACTCCTGCCATCAAATCTGCACCTAGCCTGTAAGCAAGTAGATGGGTTAGGGAACCACACCTTTTAAAAAAGCATACCTTTTTGGCATCACAATTCCAGACTTCAAGCTCTATTATGAAGCTGTCATCATCAAGACAGTATGGTTCTGGCACAAAAACAGACACATAGATCAGTGGAACAGAATAGAGAGCCCAGAAATAGACCCTCAACTCTATGGTCAGCTAATCTTCGATGAAGCAGGAAAGAACGTCCAATGGAAAAAATACAGTCTCTTCAACAAATGGTGTTGGGAAAATTGGACAGCCACATACATAAAAATGAAACTGGACCATTTCCTTACACCACACACAAAAATAGACTCCAAATGGATGAAAGATCTCAATGTGAGAAAGGAATCCATCAAAATCCTTGAGGAGAACACAGCCGCAGCAACTTCTTCCTAGAAACATCACCAAAGGCAAGGGAAACAAGGGCAAAAATGAACTATTGGGACTTCATCAAGATCAAAAGCTTTTGCACAGCAAAGGAAGCAGTCAGTAAAACTAAAAGACAACTGACAGAATGGGAGAAGATATTTGCAAACGACATTATCAGATAACGGGCTAGTATCTGAAATCTATAAAGAACTTATCAAACTCAACACCCAAAGAACAAATAATCCAATCAAGAAATGGGCAGAGGACATGAACAGACATTTCTGCAAAGAAGACATCCAGATGGCCAACAGACATGAAAAAGTGCTCCATATCACTTGGCATCAGGGAAATACAAATCAAAACAACGGTGAGATACCACGTCATGCCAGTCAGAATGGCTAAAATTAACAAGTCAGTAAATGACAGATGCTGGTGAGGATGCGGAGAAAGGGGAACCCTCCTACACTGTTGGTGGGAATGCAAGCTGGTGCAGCCACTCTGGAAAACAGCATGAAGTTTCCTCAAAAAGTTGAAAATAGAGCTACCCTAAGACCCAGCAATCGCACCACTGGGTATTTGCCCTAAAGATACAAACGTAGTGATCCGAAGGGGCACGTGCACCCAAACATTTATAGCAGTGATGTCCACAATAGCCAAACTATGGAAAGAACCTAGATGTCCATCAACAGATGAATGGATACAGAAGAGGTGGTATATATATATATATACAATAGAATACTATGCAGCCATCAAAAGAAATGAAATCTTGCCATTTGCGACGACGTGGATAGAACTAGAGGGTATTATGCTGAGCGAAATAAGTCAATCAGAGAAAGACTATTATCATATGATCTCCCTGATATGAGGAAGTTGAGAGGCAAAGTGGGGGGTTTGGGGGCTAGGGAAGGAAAAAATAAAACAAGATAGAATCAAGAGGGAGACAAAGCATGAGAGACTCTTAATCTCACAAAACAAATGGAGGGTTGCCAGGGGTAGAATGGGTAGGGAGAGGGTGGTTGGGTTATGGACATTGGGGAAGGTATGTGCGATGATGAGTGCTGTGAAGGGTGTAAACCTGGCAATTCACACATCTGTACCTCTGGGGCAAATAATACATTATATGTTAATTAAAAAAATTTTTAAAGCATACCTTTTAAAGTAAGGACCCAGAAGAGATACATACCACTTTCAGTTACATCCTGTTGGCTACACCTTAGTTGGTTAGCATTCCCTAGCCTCAGGAAGGCTTGGAAATAAAGTTTCCATCTGGGCAACACAGATAAAACTCATGAAATATATTATTAAGGGAAGACAAAAGAGTATCTGGGGACAACTGGCAGTATCTGCATTCAAGTATTGAACTTGACAATACCAAGTTCTAATGAGGCTGTGGAGTAACGTAAACTTACATATGCTGTTGATGGGAGTACAAAGGTGTACAGAAAGTGTAATTTGACAATATCTATCATCACTGAAAATATACAGTGCCTTATGACACAATTTCACTTTTAAGTATATATTGGGGACTAGAGATACTTTTATACATATGTACTAGGAGGCATGTAAGAGAATGCAGCCCTGAGATGCCTGGGTGGCTCAGTTGGTTGGGCAGCTGCCTTCGGCTCGGGTCATGATCCCAGCGTCCTGGGATCGAGTCCCACATTGGGCTCCATGCTCAGCAGGGAGCCTGCTTCTCCCTCTCCCTCTGTCTGCCTGTGCTCGCGCTCTCTCTCTCTCTCTCTCTCTCTGACAAATAAATAAATAAAAATCTTTAAAAAAAAGAGAGAGAAAAAAGAGAATGCAGCCCTATTGGTAACAACAAAAATTGGAAACTCCAATGACTATCTAGAGGAGAATGGATAAACAAAATGTTTAATATTCACACAATGAAATATCATGCAGCAATTAAGATGAATGAATGACAGCTCCACCTATGACCATGGATGAATCTTAGAAACATAACAACAACAAAAAGACTACATATATTAGGACTATGCCCAAAAGAACTGAAAGCAGAGACTTGATGGGATATTTGTAGACCCATGTTCATGGAAGCATTATTCACAACAGCCAAAAGGTGGAAACAACCCAAGTGTCCATTGACAGATGAATGGAAAAACAAATGTGGTTTATGCATACAGTGGAATATTATTCAGTCTTAAAAGAAGGACATTCTGATACACAACAACATAGATGAATCTTGAACATTACGCTAAGCGAAATGAACCAGAAAAGGACATATACTGTATGGTTCTACTTAAATAAGGTACCTAGAGTACTAAAATTCATGGAGACAAAAATAGAATCATGATTGATAGGGGTGGGGGGAAGAGAGGAGTGGGGAACTGTTGTTTAATGGGGATAGAGTTTTAGTTTGGGAAAATGAAAAAAAATTCTGGCGTTGGCTGGTGGTGATGATCTCACAGCAATGTGAATGCACTTCATGCCACCATACTGTCCACTTAAAGATGGTTAAAATGGTAAATTTTGTGTTACCACATTAAGAAATACTACATATGATTTCATTTATAGGGAGCTCAAAAACATAAACCTTACAAATATATAATCGAGGTATTCAAATGATGGGTAAAACTATAGTGAAAATCAAAAAGACAAAAATATAAAATCCAGGACCGTGTTTACCTCAGAGGTGGTGGAGTTGAAGGAAGGGGAATGTAATCATGGAGAATTACATAGAAAGTTTCAACGTTATGGGTACTATTCTTTTTCTTAAATTAGGATAGGTACAAGGCGTCTATTTTAGTAATATTCTTTTTTAAAAAGATTTTATCTATTAGAGAGAGAGCGCACATGCACAGGAATAGGGGTGAGGGACAGAGAGAGGGATAAGCGGACTCCCTGATGAACAGGGAGCCTGACCCCAGGTCTCAGTTCCAAGCCCCTGGGATCATGACCTAAGTTGGAGGCAGATACTTAATTGACTGAGCTACCCAGGTGTCCTAGTAATATTCTTCATACCTTAAATATACTCTATATATCCAATATTTATATCATACAGTCTTTCATAATTCAAAGGCATATTCAAATATGTAACATAAATGCATAAAGTATTACATACTTTAATGTGGGAAAATTAAAGGAGAATGGAGAAATATTAAAGTGGGTTGAGGGGGCGCCTGGGTGGTTAAGTCGGTTAAATGTCTGCTTTCAGCTCAGGTCCTGATCTCAGGGTCCTGGGATTGAGTCCCACATTGAGCTCTCTGCTCACCAGATAGTCTGCTTCTCCCTCTCCCCCCCCCTCAAATAAATAAAATTTAAAAAAATAAAGTGGGTTTAGGAAAAATTAGAAAAAAACCGTTGACATTTGTTCTATACTCTAAAACATAGTTTCAACTTGTGTAACTCTACCTCAAACACTCAAGTATTTCAGAATGAGGTGTAGTGAATACTGTTTGCCCATAGAACATCCATTTCCTTCCTTCTTCCTTAGTAAAATTTCAGTTTTGCTCAGGTGTTCACAACTCCCCGTATATATTTCATGTCACTCAGAAAAAGCTGACCATCTCTGGCTCCAAGAGTAGGTCCCAATTAGTTAAAGTCAATCATGATTATATCTTCCCTCTTGCCATTTATTGGGAGATTCTGTAGTAACCTAATCAGCACGTGACATTTCTTTGGCCACCCAAGGGTTGGCATTTGCTCAAAGTTGGTACAATCATACTGAAAACAAGGATTTTTATTACGTAATTTGGAAAGAAGCCCTCTTTCTTTCCAATGGATCTGAACAATGAGCTTGTTGCTCCAATGGCTGTTTACAGCCAACTTGGGGCTTTGATGACAAAGTTCAGAATTGAGGGATGTAGAGCTTCTACTGATTGTACTATGCATAGAGCTACACTACCTTTGAAATTCCTGTTATTTAAGATTCATTTCCTCGGGACGCCTGGGTGGCTCGGTTGGTTAAGCGGCTGCCTTCGGCTCAGGTCATGATCCCAGCCTCCTGGGATCGAGTCCCACATCGGGCTCCTTGCTCGGCGGGGAGCCTGCCTCTGCCTCTGACTGCCACTCTGTCTGCCTGTGCTTGCTCATTCTCCCTCTCTCTCTCTGACAAATAAATAAATAAAATCTTAAAAAAAAAGATTCATTTCCTTATTGTTTGCACTGAAAGCGCCATAACTGAAATCTGGATATATATTCTAAGGATACATATAGCAACAGGAATCTCAGACATAGAGCTGGGCCCATGGAAACTCAGAAACTCCACTAGGCACTATCAGAAGGGCTGCATATATGGACCTTACAGAGATGAAAATGTGTTTCAGGATCTCAATGGTGCTTAGGACCCAAAGTAGATGTAGCTGCTACTCCCTCAGCATTAAAAGGTTCTTGGTCAATTCCTACCCCGGGATGTGACATTGTGGTACTCTGGTATTAAATGCACCACTGCTTTTATGTATAGCTTCTATTCTGTCTATGACTATTCAACTCTTCATGTCTTTGGATCTAAATTCCCCAAAGAGAGGATCTACTTCCTTAGGACAAAACTTTCTTAACAGCCCACCTCATGATCTCTTGGCCAATCTGTCCATTGGATATTTGTGGGTAATTTGCCCATAACTTTGACTCAATTAGCAGAATCAAGTTTGTGATCATGAAGGACCAGTTTGGCAATTTATATTGAAGGAACCTCTTAGAATTGGCCTATGTGTGTGCTACTTATTCTAGGGCTTCTGTTCAGCACATAGAATCACCGAACAACTTAGGCTCAAAATTTTTTCATCATGTCAATCTCAACATCTTTATCCACAATTGGTACCTGTACAGCAACATCAGCCCTTATCTTTGCTGGAACCTCTAATACTTTAATTACATATATCAATATTTTTTTAAAAGATTTTATTTATTTATTTGACATACAGCGATCACAAGTAGGCAGAGAGGCAGGCAGAGAGAGAGGAAGGGAAGCAGGCTCCCTGCCAAGCAGAGAGCCCGACATGGGGCTCAATCCCAGGACCCTGGGATCATGACCTGAGCCGAAGGCAGAGGCTTTAACCCACTCAGCCACCTAGGCGCCCCACATATCTCAATCTTTTATTTCTATAGCCCTCTCAGTCCCCAATTTTTTATACACGCTAGTCAACCTTCTTGAGCCCCAGCCCCTTGACTGATCCTTAACCCCCAGTTCACTGCTCCTCTCATTGGTTTTACTTCTTTTCTTCTCAGTTCTTGAATCTATGTTATGTCAACTCGATCTCTCTTGCATGCATCCTCAACCAAGTACTGTGGTACTTGGCCTGTAAATTTCCCCTATAGCTTACTGAACTTTCTTTTACTGAGTGGTTATGGAGAAACCACACAGCATGCCATTAGTACTACTATTAACTCGGGTTCTGCAGTCCTGTCTGGGTTCTCATCGTTACTTTGCCATCGTTTTATATCATCGACCTCTCCCACTCAGTACAGTAGCTATCTCAATCCTTCACCACAACCTCAAGCCTTGTCCCTCAATAAATGGCCTCACTTTCAACTTCACAGAGACCAAAAGGCACAAACTCCTTTAATTTCTGCTCGCACTCCTACATACTGGTCTTTACTGGCAGCCACCACAGCCTCCTATCCTCCAGTTTTGAGTGGCTCTTCTCCTGTCTTGAATGTTCTAGATTCCATCCCCTGACACTACTCTCAGTTTTATTTTCACTCTACCGTGTGTTTCACTTGTATTATTTTTTCACCACTTTCTATTTAGAAAAATGCCAAACCTAGAGAAAAGTTGTAAAAATAATAAACACCCCTCTACCTCCTCATTTAGGCACACCATTTGTTAGCATTTTCTCACATTCTCGTTCTTCCTGTCCTTTCTCTCTCATCTATTTATGTATGTATCTATCTACCCCTCTTTCTTTGTCTGTCTATCTATCATCTATCTATCTATCTATCTATCTATCTATCTATCTATCTATCCCTCTTCCCCCAAACCATCAGTTACTTGAAGATACTGTAACCCTTCATACATAAACATTCAGCATGTATTTCCTAAAACAAGGGTATTCTTATATGTAATTACAATAAAATGTTCATGCTAAGGATATTTAACATAAATACAATTATGCTATCTAGCATATCAGTCCATATTTAAATTTCCCTAAGCGTCTCAATATCCTTTATGGCATCTTGGTTTTTTGGTTTGCTTTTGTTTAAATATTTTATCTATTTGAGAGAAAGTGGGGGAGCAAGTTGGGGGGAGGAGCAGAGGGAGAAGAAGCAGCAGACTCCCTGCTGAGCACAGAGCCTGGTGCAGGTCTTGATCCCATGAGCCTGAGATCATGACCTGAGCAAAAATCAAGAGTTGGACACTCAACTGACTGAGCCACCCAGGCACCCCTGTTTTGTTTTGTTACAGGGCTTGAACTCATGACACTGAGATCAAGATCTGAGCTGAAATCAAGAGTCAGATGCTTAAATGACTGAGCCACCCAGGTGTCGTCGTCGTCGTCTTCTTCTTCTTCTCCTTCTTCTCCTTCTCCTTCTCTTTCTCCTTCTCCTTCTTCTTCTTCTTTAAATTCAGAGTCTCGTCTGAAGGATAACACTTTGCATTTAGTTGTCATGCCTTGTTAGTGTCCTTCAGTTCACCAGCCTTTTTTTTTTTTCCCCCTCCTCTGTCTCATGCTATTGACGTTTTTAAAAATCCAAGCCAATTCAGGTCGTGATCTCAGATCATGATCTCAGGGATCAAGCCCTGCACTGGGCTCTGCACTCAACGGGGAGTCCACTTCAGGATTCTCTTTCTCTCTCTAAAATAAATAAATGAATCTTAAAAAAAAAAAGACTCCAAGACAATTTTTGCAGACTGTCCCTCAGTTTGGGGTTTGATAGCTAGTTTCTTCATAATTAGATTCAGGTGAAAAAATTTTAATTTGGGGGACAAAAATATTACAAACATACTGTATCCTTCCATACATCACACACATTATGCCAGTTTAAACCCTTAATAGAAATATCCAGCTTGATCATTGGTAAAGGCAGTGGCTGCCAAATTTCTCCATTGCAAAGGTGTATATAACTAATCTGTGTGGTGATACTTTCAGGTTCTGAAACTATCTTGTTTCCCACAGTCTTCCACCAATGGTTCTAGCATCCACTGATGATTCCTGCCTGAAACAGTATTACAATGGTGATTATAAAATGATTTTATATTCCAATCACTCCTTCCACACTTAATACTGGAACTTAATAGTTCCACACGTATATATGAAAGCTCTCCTATCCCATTTTATTTGTTTATTCTTAGTATCTTATGGACTCATGGATTCTTTGTTAAAAATCAGTATGGGGACACTTGAGTGGCTCAGTTCGTTAAGCATCCGCCTGTGGCTCAGGTCATGATTCCGGGGTCCTGGGATTGAGTCCCACATTGGGCTTCCTGCTTAGTGGTGAGCCTGCTTCTCCCTCTGCCTGCCACTCCCCCTGCTTGTGCTCTCATTCCCTTTCTGACAAATAAATAAAGAAAATCTTTAAAAATAAAAAATTAAAAATCAGTAATGTATCATCATGTCGTACACCTTAAGTCTACGCATTGTATGTCAAATATAGTTTAAAAATCAATGTGATAATCCATTCCTGTCATTATTAATTTTGATGATCAAACGGTCTCAAATTTGGCCAGAAGGAGCCAAACTGGCTCCTATTTCTTTTCACAAGTCCCCATCCGTTTTTGAGCACTTCTTTGCATTTCTTTATAATTAAAAAATGTCCTTTTATGGAGAAAGACCAAAATCCTGACATCAGAGGCTCCTGAACTTCGCTCTTCCTGTGGACACCCGGAATGTACACACAAATTTGCCTCCGAGAGAAATTCAGAAACTGGCTGAGTGACTAGTATACATCAGGCAAATGAGAAATACCCCCAAAAGGGTAGGAAGGGCTGAGCCATGCTGTCATCATGAAGCTCATCCTCAGCATAGCACTGAATACTCAGGAGGAAGCCCCCAACTCCCAGCTTCTTCCTAAGGACTGAAGGGTTTGCACTACACATCTAATGCCCCAACTTTTAAGGGCTCCCACACCAAGGATGGGTCCCCAAAACACCGAGATCTGAAACCCAACAGGGCTTAAGTCCACAGGTCTATTGCAAATAAAGCAGCAGTTCTTAATGGGAATGGGACTTCCTTTGATAGTTAAACTTTCATTTCTCACTGTGTATTTCTTTGATCTTATATCTATTTTTTATTGTACTAAAAACCACATCACATTAAATTTACCATCTTTATCATTTTTAGGTGTACATCTCGTGTTAAGTATATTTACGCTGTTGTGCAACAGATCTCTCCAACTTTTTCATTTTGCACGATGAACTCTCTATCCACTAAACACTAATGTCCCCTCCCACCTCTCTTCTGCACCTGGCAACCATGTTTCTACTCTTTGTCTCTGACTTTAGCTTAATTTAGACACTTCATGAGTGGAATTATATAGTATTTGTCCTTTTGTGACTGGCTTATTTTGCTTAGAATAATGTTTGATATTTATCCATATTTTGATATTTATCCATGTTGTAGAATGTAATAGGATTTCCTTCTTTTTAAAATCTGCGTAATAGTCCGTTGTGTGTATATACCACATTTTCTTTGATATTTATCCACGTTGTAGAATGTAATAGGATTTCCTTCTTTTTAAAATCTGCGTAATAGTCCGTTGTGTGTATATACCACATTTTCTTTATCCAGTCATCCATCAGTGGATACCTGGGGTGCTTCCACCTCTCGCTTATTGTGAATAATGCTGTAATGAACATGGGTGTGCAAGTATCTCTTTGAGATCCTGCTTTGAATTCTATTGGATATATACACAGACGTGGGAGTGCCAGATCACATGATAATTCTATTTTTCAATTTTTTGAGAAACCACTATACTGTTTTACATAGAGGCTATCCCATTTTACATTCTCACCAACAGTGACAAGTGTTCCATTTAATCGGATACTGATTGCACCCTTGCCAGCACTTATTTTCTGTTCTTTTGGTAGTAGCCATCCTCATGGATGTGAGGTGGTAGCTCACCATGGTTGTAATTTGCACCTCGCTTACGATTAGTGATGTTGAGCATCTTTTCTCTTGCTTGTTGGTTCTTCAGATAATTGTCTATTCAGGTCTTTTTTGCTCATTTTTAAGTTGGATTATTTGGTTTTTGTTGTTGAGTTGTACAACTTCCTTATAATTTCAGATTTTAATCCCTTGTCAGATGTATGATTTCTAAATATTTTCTCCCATTCCAAGGATTGCCTGTTTACTCTGTTGATTGTTTCCTTTGAAAGAAGGAAATGTTTAAATTTGATGTGGTTCCATTTATCTATTTTGGGTTTTGTTGCCTGAGCTTTTGGTGTGATATCCAAGAAATCATTGCCGAATCCAATGTCCTCAAGTTTCCCCCCATGTTCTTTAGTTTTAGGTCTTATGTTTCAGTCTTTAATCCACTTTGAGTTAATTTTTTAAAACGAATTATTTTATGATGTAGGAGTCATTTTTCCTTCTTTTGCATGTGGATATCCAGTTTTCCCCAGTACCACTGGTTGAAGAGACTTTCCTTTCCCAATTGCGCAGTCTTAGCACCCTTGTCACAAATCATTTGGCATTATACCAAGTCTTTATTTATTGTGTTCCATTGGCCTATATCTCTGTCTTTATGTCAGTACACTATCCTGATTGCTATTTGTTTATAGTGTGTTTTGAAACCAGGAATTGTGAGGTCTCCAACTTTGTTCTTCTTTTTCAAGATTGTTTTGGCTATTTGGGATCCCTTGGAATTCCATATGAATTTTAGCATCTCCCCCCCTCTTTCTGCAAACAAATGTCATTGGAGTTTGATAAAAATTGCACTGAATCTGTAGATCGCTTTGGGTAATATGAACATTTTAATGATACTGAGTCTTCGATTCCAAGAACACAGGATGTCTTTCCATTTCTTTGTATCTTCTCTGATTCTTTTAGTTACATTTTGTAATTTTCAGTGTACAAGTCTTTCCCCTCCTTAGGTTTATTACTAAATGTTTTATCCTTTTTGATGCTATAGTAAATTGGATTTTCTTAATTTTTTAAAATTGATCATTGTTGGGGCGCCTGGGTGGCTCAGTGGGTTAAAGCCTCTGCCTTTGGCTCAGGTCATGATCCCAGGGTCCTGGGATCGAGCCCCACATCAGGCTCTCTGCTCAGCAGGGAGCCTGCTTCCTCCTCTCTCTCTGCCTGCCTCTCTGCCTACTTGTGGTCTCTGTCTGTCAAATAAATAAATTTAAAAAGTTGATCATTGCTAGTATACTGAGGTGCACCTAATTTTTCCATGTTGATTTTGTGTCCAAAACTTTGCTGAAAGCATTTTAGTTCTAACAGTTTTAAAAGTGGTTTCTTCGGTACATCTGAAACTAGTATTACACTGGATGTTAACAAGAATGAAAATAAAAACTTTAAAAAAGTGGTTTCTTTAGGATTTTCTACATATAAGATCACATCATCTGTGAACAGAGAGAACTTTACTTCATTTCCTATTTGGATGCCTTTTATTTTTCTCGTCTAATTTTCTGACCCAGACTTTTTAACATGTGCTTTATCAGTTGATACAGGCTAAGTTATGCTACAGTAGTAAAAACAAACAAAAAGCCAACCCAAATCTCATAGTTTAAAATAACAAATGCTTATTTATCATTCACTCTACTATTCCCATCATTAGGCTGGGATCCAGGCAAAGCAAGTTTCCATCTTTGTTTTTATGACTGTCAGGAAAAAAACAAAGGGGCCAAAGCTAATCACACGACTTTGAAAGCATCTGCCTAGGAATGAGAATGTCATCTTCACTCGTGTTGCCACATCTAACTTCAAAGGTGGTGGGGAAGAGCAGTCCTAGCCTGGGTCCCTAAAACAGAGAGTTGGAAATGTTTGCTGAACAGCACAAACCAACGCTATGCTCCACCCTTTAAGTTACCAAATGTTGAGCTCACTTCCTTACTTTCCTTACCAGAGGCCAACCCCCTCCCCCGACAGAGACATCCTTAAAATCTTGTCCAGTCATGATGTCATGCTCGAAGTCCAGGATATCCAGGTAAAGCACACGTATATGTAGTAGACCATTAGGTACTATATGTAGTAGTATAATAATCAGCAGGTGTGGCTTTTTTTTGATCTAAAGATCAATGCACCAAGAGGGCAAATTATCTGTCCTCATATACCAAATACACAATTGTTGGAACAGGAACAGGACAACTGCAGTGAACACTTTCATTCAGAAAAAGAAAGAAAAAAAGAGCACATAGAAATGACTGGTTTCTAGCAATTCTGTCTACAAAATAAGCCACGCAAGGTCATCTCAGTTTCGGGACAAGGAATTCATAAAGAAAGCTAAAAATAAAAGGATTACCAAAGGTATATAAGGCAAATGCACTACAAAAAAAGAAAGAGAAAGCAGAGATTCTATTCTCAGTATCAGAAAAAATAGAATTCAGGCCCAAATGCATTAAATGAGACAAAATGGATACATTATAAATGCTAAAGGTTACAATCCACAAGAAATATATCAGTTATGAGAACCCATGCACAAAACAACATAGTAGCAAATTTCATCAAGTGGAAACTTTAAGAAGTACAAGGAGAAATAAACAAAACATACCAATATTAGGAAACTCTAATACATTCCTCTCAGTTTGAGACGGATAAAAGAGTCAAAATAAGAAGACAGAAGATCTAAACATCAAGTAGATCTTATGGATAAACAGGAAAACTTTTACCTTGATAATATACTGATAATAGAGACTGTACCCCCTTTCCAAGTGTACATGGAATGTTTGTGAAATTGATATTATGCCACTAAAAAACCTCTGTATTTTCCATATTGCATATTCAAGTAGCATATTTTTTGCATGTCTTTTCCCATCTTTTAATTTACTTAAGTATAATCTATGCACAACAAAATATACTCATTTTGTGTACATGTCAATGCATTTTGACAAATCAATATACCCAAGTAACCATCACAACAATAAAAATATAGAACCCTTCCATAGGGGTGCCTGGGTGGCTCAGTTGATAAGCATCTGCCTTCGGCTCAGGTCATGATCCTGGAGTCCTGGGATCAAGCCCTGCATCGGGCTCCCTGCTCAGTGGGAAGCCTGCTTCTCCCTCTCCCACTCCCCCTGTCTTGTTCCCTCTCTTTCGCTGTGTCTCTCTACGTCAAATAAATAAAATCTTAAAGAAAAAAAGAACACTTCCATAACCCCCAAATTCCTTTGTATCTATATACAGTCAACCTGCCATCCCCACCTCAGGCAATTAATAATTTACCATCACTACAGATTAGTCTTTCCTAGAATCTCATATAAATGGAATCGTATATAGTATATATTCTTTTGTGTTTGTCCTCTTTTGCTCAACTTGATTATTTTAAGATTCGCCTATGTTGTTGTATCAGCTCATTCCTTTTATGGCTAAATAGTACTCCATTCTGTGAATGCACCACAGTTTCTCCATCTACTTGTCCATAGACACTTGGATTGCTTCCAGTTTTTATCTTTTATGAATAAAGATAATATAAACACTGGTGTACAAGTCTTTGTGTGAATATTGTTTTCATTTGGGTAGATTTCCTAAGAAGTAGAATTGCTAGGTTGTGCAGTTAAGTGTAATTTCCTATCATTTCCAACTGTTCTGTGTCATTCTGTTTTAGGCATGTTTTGTAATATCACACAGTCTTAAGATTTAAAAAATATCCAACCTGTGCAGTTGTCTTTTTTTTTTTTTAGGGTTTTATTTATTTGAGAGAGGGAGGAGGGAGAGAGAGAGAAAGAGAGAACACATGAGCAGGGGGAAGGGCAGAGGCAGAGGGAGAAGCAGACTCTCCACTTAGCAGGGAGCCGGATGTGGGACTTGATCCAAGAACTCTGGGATCATGACCTGAGCCAAAGGCAGATGCTTAACTGACTAAACCACCCAGGCGCGCCTGTACACTTGTCCTTTAGTAAGAAAACTTATGTAGTCACATTCATCATGACTACTGTGCATTTGAACCTTTCTCTACTATCTTACTTTATGTTTTCTATTTACCATTATTTCTCCTTCCCTCCCCTCTTCTGTATTTTTTTCTTCTTCCCTTTTTCGATTTACAGATTGCAAAATATGCAAATCTCCAGTGATGCAGTTCATTGGGTTTTGACAAAATCTGTTTTGTTTTTTTTTGAGTTTTTTTTTAAACGATTGAGTTCCCTTTTCCATTTTTCCTCTCCGTTGGTTGAGGAGACATATATCCTACATTAGTTAAGATTAAGTTTGACAATGCAATCAAAGTAAAATCCAGGTTGGTTTTTCCAATATATTGGCAGATATGACCGCTCGGTTTCAAAGCTTACATTAGCTAACAGATCTCCATTAAAAGCTCTGGTTAAGACTACTTGGCTTGACTTTGATCTCCCAGGTTTGAAGTAATCACAATCGCAAAGGGTATACGAATTTTCCGACTTGGGGCACCTGGGTGGCTCAGTGGGCTACAGCCTCTGCCTTCGGCACAGGTCATGATCCCAGAGTCCTGGGATCAAGCCCTGCAGGGAGGCTGCTTCCTCCTTTCTCTCTCTCTGCCTATGTGTGATCTCTGTCTGTCAAATAAATAAATAAAACCTTAAAAAAAACTTAAAAAAAAAAGAATATTCTGACTGGTCTAACCGGGAAGATGAAACATCCATATTATGTGCTGGGGTAGCAGTGAGCCACAATCCAGTCCTATAAAAATGGATTTCTCTAAGAGTAATACTGTTAGCAGAGAAGGGAGAATAGTAAAAGAATTATTTTCAGACCTTTTTCTATCCATATATGTATATTACCATATTAACAGTTACATAATTTTGGGGCGCCTGGGTGGCTCAGTTGGTTGAGCGACTGCCTTCAGCTCAGGTCATGATCCCGGACTTCCAGGATCGAGTCCTGCATCGGGCTCCCAGCTCCTTGGGGAGTCCGCTTCTCCCTCTGACCTTCTCTCTCATGCTCTCTCTCACTCATTCTCTCTCAAATAAATAAAATAAAATAAAAACCTATTTACATAATTTCGTGGTTAAAAAAAAGTGAAACAGGTATCACACCACACCTAATTGTTCTACGAGTTTGCTTCTTTTTCTTAACATTAGGTCAAGTAAGCAATATAGCTTTTATTATTATTGTGATAAAATACACATAAAATTTACCATTTTAGCCATTTTTAAGTGTATATAGTTCAATATCATTAAGTACATTTACAATGTTGTGCAACCAATCTCCACAATTCTTTTTGTCTTGGACAACTGAAGCTCCACCCCCATTAAAATCCCCATTCCCTACTCCCTCCAGCCCTTGGGAACCACTTTTTTACCTTGTCTCTATGAATTCAGTTATTGTAGGTACTTCATATAAGTGGAATCAGTATTTATCTTTTGGTGACTTTTTTTTCGCTTAGCATAACGTCAAGGTTCGTCCATGTTGGAGGATGTGTCAGAATTTTCTTCCTTCTTAAGGTTGCATAATATTCCATTGTACATATATACCACATTTTGGTTATTCGTTCATCTGTTAATGGACACTTGGGATTGCTTCCACCTCTTGACTATTGTTAGAAGTACTGCTGTGAACATAGATGTACAAATATCTCTTTAAGATTCTGAGTTGATTCTTTTGTACATACTCAGGAGTGGGACTGCCAGATCATATGGTAATTCTATTTTTAATTCTTCCAGGAACCGCCATACTGTTTTTTCCAGTGACTCTACCATTGTTTTTTCCAGTGACTCTACCATTTTACATTTCCTACACTGTACAACAGTTCCAATTTCTTCTCATCCTTGTAAATACTCATTTATTTAAATAGTAGCCATCTGAATAGGTATGCAGTGATACCTCATTGTGATTCTGATTCGCACTTCCCTAATGATTAGTGACGTTAAGCATCTTTTCATATGCTTGTTGGCCATCTGTATATCTTGTTCAGAGAACTGTCTATTCAAGTCTTTTGCCCATTTTAAAATCTACTTCATTCTTTTTTTTTTTTTAATTTATTTGTCAGAGAGAGAGGGAGAGAGAGAGCGAGCAAGCACAGGCAGACAGAGTGGCAGGCAGAGGCAGAGGAAGAAGCAGGCTCCCTGCGGAGCAAGGAGCCCGATGTGGGACTCGATCCCAGGACGCTGGGATCATGACCTGAGCCGAAGGCAGCCGCTTAACCAACTGAGCCACCCAGGCGTCCCTACTTCATTCTCTTTAAATGCTCATGACATTCCACAAAATCGGTTTGAACTGCATGGGTCCACTTATACGTGGATTTTTAAAAAAATACAGTATTAGAAACATATTTGCTCTTTCTTATGATTTTCTTAACCTTTTCTTTTCTCTAGCTTATGTCATTGTAAGAATACAGTGTATAATACACATAACACGCAAAATATGCAATAATTGTTAATGCTACCACTAAGGCTTCCAGTCATGAGTAGTCTATTTGTAGTTAAGTTTTGGGGGAGTCAAAAGTTATACTCAGACTTTCAACTGTATGGGGAATCACCCCCCCCAACCCTTGTTTTGTTCAAGGGTTAACTGTAGAGATGTAACATAGTTAAGATTCTTTTGATGGAACTTTAAATTCTTCTCAGTTTTTCTCTATTATAAACAGTGGTGCAGAAAGACACTTCCAAGATGCTTCCTTATACCCATGTATGAATGTTTCTTTACACATTTATATTTATGCGCTTATATCACACTAACCATGTACATTAAAGAAAATCACCTGTATACCTATAAGTAACCCCAAAATAGAATTGGGTTTCTTGGATATCTGTAATTTTTATTTAAAAAATTTTTTAAAAAATTTATTTATTTGTCAGAGAGAGAGGGAGAGAGCACAGGCAGATAGAGTGGCAGGCAGAGGCAGAGGGAGAAGCAGGCTCCCTGCCGAGCAAGGAGCCTGATGTGGGACTCGGTCCCAGGACGCTGGGATCATGACCTGAGCCGAAGGCAGCCGCGTAACCAACTGAGCCACCCAGGCATCCCCTGTAATTTTTATTTTAATGGCTCCTGCCAAACTGCTATCTAAAACAGTTATATCCATCTGCACCCTTCTCACCACTGCGTGACTACTCATTTCTTCACACCGTTGTTATATATATCGGAAGATCTTTTGGTCGTAGTCACACCTACTAATCTTTTCTTTTATGGCTTTTAAATTCTCCATCTTACTTAAGAATTCTATCCAAAGATTATAGGCATTTCTTTTTCTAAGACTTCCATAGCTTAAACAAACAAACAAACACGTTTAGACCTTTGACCCACTTGAAATGTATTCTCATGAAGGATCTCATGATATAAAGTAGGAATACAAAAACTTTTCTCAAATGGATAGCCCACTAGCCATTATGATACTATAATAATCACCGACATTTACTGAGCAATACTTCGTCATGTAATATTCGATTTCATCCCATCTTATCAGACTTGTTTTGAGAATTAGACAACACATTTTATTTTTTATTTTTTAGACAACACATTTTAAAGGGGGAGCAAGGAAGGCACCAAATGGTTATACTGTGCCCAATTCATGCAGAGAGTAAGTGGTGGAATCAGGATTCTAACCCCACTAAGAATTACTCCACACTATTTGGCCTTTCAATAAAATTTCCTTGTTCCACAGATTTGAAATACCACCTTGATAATATACCAACTTGTCATAAATATATCAGTTTATGGACTTTCAATTCTATTTCAATGTTTTATTTCTCTTACAATACCTTGTGATCATTTAAAATATCTAATCTGATCTTATTCTTCACCTTACTTAAAATTTTAATAAGTTCCTGTTGACTTCACAATCAAGTCCAAACCCTTTACCATGTCATATAAGGTCCCCTCCAGTTACCTCCCTCTCCTGGAGTCTCAGATGCAGGAATAGTTCTCTTTTCCCCATGCTCTAGTTAGAAAAACCATCTGGTAGTGTCTGCGCAGGCCAAGCAATCATTCCATGTAACATCCACGTCTCCGTGCTTTTGTTCATATGTTTCTTATGCCTCATTTCTTTGTGCATATACTGGGCAAGATTAACTTGAATATAACTATCTCTAGCCTTTCCTCCCTCCCCATTCCAACCAAGTAGAAAGAAATCATTCTTTTCTCATATAAGGGTCTACTCGCTCATACCTTTAACTTGGCACCATAATATGACTCTATTTATTCACATACCTGTTTCTCTTTCCCCTATTATAATATGAATGTCTTCAGGGAAGGACCATATCTTATTAAGTACCGAGGATAGCCGTAATAAATATATGTTGAGTAAATCGATATAAAACCACCACCACCAAATTATATGAGCAATCATCTGATTTATTAAAAAATGCAACAATATTTAAAATGATACAAAATATCAATTTCAAAACAATACCAAAGAGTGAGTGTATTTAACCATACTCAGCTCATAACAGGAAAAGGGTAAGAAGAATAATTCATGCTATAGCATGTTGCTAATATGAACCGGCAACAGAAAAAGTTGGCAAAGGAAGGCAGAGGAACTCTATCTTTTAAGAATTAGAACCGAGGGGCTCCATAATCATCTGGCATCCGCTCAATGTTGTACCTAATCAGGACAAAAAATTAACACTGGTAAGAAAGGTGGGTCCAGACCCCACCTAAAAACCCATCCTTTACTGACTGCAACACTTTCACCTCCCCACTATGAATCCTTTCTGTCAGTGGGAACATTTTAAAGGAGTAGCGTAATGAGTGATTTTTAGCAAAATGCTGACTTTAATATATTATCTTTATTCTTCAAAATCGAAAGTTAACAGGTAAAGGAGCCAGGCACTAAGTCCAGGTAAGCCCAGCTCCTCCCAGCCCATATTCTTCCCACTATACTGTGTTCTTCCCAGGTTGAAAAGTGAGACAGTAAGAGACTGAGCACTAACATGGGAACATCCAAGCAAGATAAAGACCAGTTTTTGTTTTTTAATAAGCTTTTAATTTCCCAGGTAAGGTGCTGATCACATATACTAGGCTTCCCCCCCCCCCCCAAAAAAAAAGATATTTCTGGTCAAAAAGATTAGCTTAATTCAAATTACTGCTTTGTATTTAAAGCTACACATCTGTTTCTTCTGGTAATCTTACTGTAGCAATGGGAATATCTGCCTCATCCCCAAATCCTAGTTTTATCTTTTGCCCTTGCTCTTATTACTTTGTCTCACTTTTTCAAATGTAACTACGTGTGCATTTGATACAATTGCTTTCAGATCTTCCTATAATCTGACCCCATTTTTAATTGATACCAGCTATCTATTTAATTGATATCAGCTGTCTATACTTTTAATCACTTCCCCCAAGAGACAGTTCTCACCTATGGTTAGAAATGTACATGATGGGAACTCCAGGGATCTTCCGGATCCTTCGTTTAAGGTCTCGGTCAACTGTGGCCACAATGTAACACTTGTGCTATAAAAGACACCATTGAGTGTTCACACATTGAGTCTACTTGACACTGAATAATGATACACTGGCTAATCTAGAGAAATACTCATTTTCACAGTAAATAGCAAAGGAAAGGTTACAACAATTTGTTGAGTACCTACTATGATCTAGGAGCTCATATTTACAAAACATATAACAAGTTGCCTAGGGGAAATGTAGCTCTAAGACTCTTGAGGGGGAGAAGACAGAAAAACTATTTAAAGCAGCAAATTGGTTTTTGTCTCATAAGTGGAAGGGACTTTCATGTTTAGGGCAGGCAATTTCTTGATTTGGAGAAATACCCCAAAAGACTCAATACAAAGGCCAAGTAAACGTCTTAGATCGGAGGGCCCAGCTTTTGCCTTTCCTGCAATCTCTGAGCTTGGGGCCTACTCTGAGACCGCCTAGTGGTGGATAGGCCACTTCCTCAGCCAGGACACCAGAATGGAACTCTAGGACAAGTCTGAGCCTAGCAGTTGTGAAAGCATTTAGCTGCCAGCTGTATTAGATTTTACTTCCATCATACCCCAATCTCCCATTCAATTCTGAAAAGAGTTGTAGCCTGGTGACAGCTGTGCTGTGGGACGTTAAGGCAAATGCTGTCTCCACCCATGGGATGGGGTGGCTAAAGGGATGGCAGTGTGGTCACCAGGTGAAGATGGTTATCCCCAGAGGTGGAGGGTCCAGGAAGGGCAACCAATAGCAGAAGTTCTTGTTGTGCTTGACTAGGAGGCCAGAACAGAAGAATCAAAAACTTAGTTACTCCAGGGTACTTTTAAGACAGCATCCTGGGACACTCAGATGTAACTGAGAAACACTCTTGCTTAGGCATGGTGGAGAGGAACAGAATTCCTGCATGGGGAATAACGGAAATGGATAATTTCTGATTCACAGGGTGGTGAAACCTAGTATTATATGTACATTCAAAGCATTTTATAGAGATGAGTTGTGGAATAAAGAATCAGTAAGTGCCCCAAATCACATACAAATAAATGCAGGTGCTGAGATTTGAAACCCGTGTCTCCTCCCCAAGCCTGTGACTTTCCCATTAGAGTTACAGTATACATTTCCAATCCACTTCCTCAAATAAATGAGGGCACCTACGCTTCCTGAGAAGCACAAAGTGAACATTTAAAAACTGGTGATACCTGAGTTACTCTCTGCACTAAGCAGTCATCTGCATAGGTTCCTTTGTGTGTGCATGGTAATCGTTCAAATCTTGGATCCTTGGCAATCCTAAAGGGTTACAAAAGTGGATTAACAATGACAGCCAGGCAACTGGGTAACTTTCTGACTCTTGATCTGTAAAATAAGAGTGACTTGATCTATGTGGGGATTCTAAGGTATCCCTTGCCTCCTGCAACCTGTCTTCTGATTGGAAAGACAACTGAGAGAGAGGCTGCTGTGCCTCAGGTCACGTAATCTTCAGAGAACTCTGAATTAATTATGTTTCCATTTTACAAATGAGGAAGCAGATTCAGAGAGATTAATTAATTTGTTCAAAGTACATAGGTGGGAAAAGCCAGGATTCAAAACCAAACAATTCTAACCTAACCATTTCACTTTCAGAAGCTGTCTTAACAAATCTGCAAGAGTATAGGCACAAGGACGGCCACTACAGAATACTTTATAATAGTGAAAAACTGCAGATCATCTGACTATCCGTCAGCAACATAAAAAAAGTTAAATACATCCTGATGCCCCACTCTGTTTAAAAAAAAAATGAGGCAGGGCTGTCTGTACCAACACAGAAGTCTTGTTGAATAAACTCAAAAAATTCAAACTGTTGCATAAAGAAAGTCATCGAACAGTATACATACATGATTCAATTAAGAAAATACAAATTTCTGAGGCACCTGGGTGGCTCAGTGGGTTGAGCCTGTGCCTTCGACTCAGGTCATGATCTCAGGGTCCTGGGATTGAGTCCCGCATCGGGATGTCTGCTCAACAGGGAGCTTGCTTCCCCTCTCTCTCTGCCTGCCTCTCTGCCTACTTGTGATCTCTCTGTCAAATAAATAAAATCTTAAAAAAAAAAAAGAAAATACAAATTTCTTTCATTGTCTTTCTCTACACTTGCATTTGCTTAGAAAAAAAGGTCTAGAAAAACATACACTAACACTTCTCAGTTGTCACCTTTAGGGTGGAAGAATGGACAAAGTGTGAATATGCAGGGGGACTTTAACTTTTTATCATATGTACATGTTTGTATTGTTCGCCATAAATAAATCAAACATAGTATTTTCATGCAAGTTTGGAAAAAGAAAAACTCCAAGTCCGTGATTCCCAGAACCATGTTCTTCCTACTACGTAATGATGAGTCACAAACTGAATAAAAGTACAAGGCAGCACACAGGTACCAAGTGCAAGAAAAATGCTCCACATTGCAGTAGTTCAGAGCTAAGTCACTGTGAATTGGGTACACTTAAAAAAAAAATCACATGGATGTTAAATAAAATGAAGATGGAAGAATATTCCATGCAAAGTGAGGGCAGGCACGTTCCAAACAGCGCCAACCATCTATAAATGGGACATTGGTGTTCAGGGAAGAGCAAGCACCTCTTTCTGGTCGGGAGAGAGTGTCTGTGCAGAGGAGAGTGAAACAGGGCTGGGAAGACGGAACTTTCTGCAGTGATATTGCCAAACTGCTCTCCAAAGTGACTGTCCACTTCACATCCGTATCTGTCGAATATGAGAATTCCCAGTGGTCCCCAGGCTCAACTATTCACGGCATTGTTAAGCAGACTTTTCAGTTCTTGCCAATTTGCTGCATATGAAATGATATCTCCTTGTGAATTTAATGATTTTGTCTTTTTCTCATAGATTTGTAGTTTTTTATATATTTTGAAACTAAGCACTTTGTTGATTACATGCATTACTAGTATCTTCTCACTATCTGTGACTTACTGTTTTGCTTTGTTTATGCTGCCTTTTGTTATAAAGTAGTATTCAATTTCTCTCTCTTTTTTTAAGATTTTATTTATTTATTTGACGGAGAGACCACAAGCAGAGGGAGGGGCAGAGAGAGAGGGAGAAGCAGCCTCCCTGCTGATAAGCAGAGAGCCCGAGGCAGGGCTCGATCCCAGGACCCTAAGATCACGACCTGAGCCCAAGGCAGACACTTAACCGACTGAGCCACCCAGGTGCCCCAGTATTCAATAGCAATATAATCAGATCAGTTAGTTTTCTATTATGGCTTGGACTCCTTCAGAAAGCCCTGCCCACTCCAAAATCACGAAAATATTCTTTATATTTTCTATAAAAGTTTAGATACTTAATCTACCTGGAACTGATTTTTGTGAAAGAGGGAAATCCAATTTTGTTTCTTTCCATAGTGGCTCTACATATATATTTAAATATTTTATTTATTTATTTGACAGAGAAAGCGATCACAAGTAGGCAGAGAGGCAGGCAGAGAGAGAGGAGGAAGCAGGCTCCCCGCCGAGCAGAGAGCCCGATGC